>BPLR01015276.1:0-203093 GCA_021605095.1 Caerostris extrusa
CGCATTGCCCTTATATATAGTTTTCTTAATTATTTATTTATAAACCGCAGGTTGCTTGGCGTATACTGCTAAAAGTAATCAATTGGCATCTACCTTGTAGTTTGGAAGTGGTATCGAAATCTTGATTTCTTACTTCTGCCTTTAGACTAGTGTTTAAATTTATCTTTTAAGACTATATCTATTTTTAAGTACAAAATATTGACTAGTCTTTCAAGCTTCTGGCATGGGCATTCCAATAATAGACTATTGTTTTTTTATAGTTTGTTGCAACTTAATTCTTTTATTCGGTTGTGATTCATTAATTTAGCAGTAGTCATCACGTTTAGTAACCTCCGCATGTATGTAAACTGATTACATTCCATTTTTATGACTTTATTTATATATATTAACTTATTATTTAAAGGCAAATGATGTGAAAGATTATACATATAGACATATATATACATATATAGTTTCTTGTATATTCCGTATATTGCGTTAGCATATCTTTCTACAATTCATTACTTTTTATTGAATGGCAAAAACTTGCCTGATATTGCCTTATTACAAAAAAAGGAAATACATTTCGTGTGTTAAATTTCAACAAACCATTCCGTCCGTATAATGCATTCGCTATGAGGCTGTCAGGGTTTGGGGTCTTAGCCTAAGTAGGCCCTTTGGTTTATTTAGTTCATTCATATTGTAGACTTATATAAATATTATATATAAATATATATATATAATATATCGTCAACATTGTAGTTTGTTAAGATAGTAAACAAGTTCAGTAGAGGTATGATTATGTGCTTACTATACATGTATGAAAAAATCTATAAAAAATGGCGTTAAGCCGCAGTTATTATGGCCAATTATAATCGTATGGTTCCTTATGTCAGCTATGTATCAGTAGATCTTTTCGGATTTAATTATTATAATTTTTATATCTTTTCGGATTGTTGGGGCTTTTCGAAAAACTGAAAACAAAACCTCCTTTTGAAAATCTAGTTCTTCAATGACTAAAGATATTTAAAGAATTAAGAAGAGCGAATGTTCTAATTTACAATTAACTGTGTGTTTGGGGAGTGTTTGTGTAGATGTTAAAAATCGCCGTGTTTTACAAAACGGTGTGGTTTATATAACGCACTGTTTTACGAAACAGGTGGTTTTGCTGGTAATACATTATTCAAGTCATTTTAAGCTTCCGTTTCCTGTAAAGGTATTGTCACGTATTGATGCATTGTGTGGCATTCTATATTTTTGTTATATTATAATGATTCTGTTAGCTGTGTGTATACAGAGCGCATGCGTGAAACAAGATGGAGTCCTGCTTTCTGTAAAAACAATGCACATGAACAACCAGTTTTCTATTTTGATTCATTTACTGTAGAGCATGACTTTTCATCTTTTTTTGTGTGTATTTTGTATTAATATTTATTCTTTATTTTCTTTTCTACTGCGTTGTATTATTTTTTAATGAAAGTAGGATTTCCAATCTCCAAAACTCTGTGACGCCTCAATATTAAGCTATGCGGAGTGTTTGTGTGCCTTTGTTAGATACCAAAATCGCAAAGATTGTCCAAGAATTTCAAAACGAGTTCCTTTCTAAAATAATAATTAAATAAATGGAAACTTAGAGTCATTGAATTAAAATCTAAAAATAAAACATTCAAAACATAAAAATAAAAGATCATTACAACATCTTCATAAACTTGATTTGAAAAATTAAATTGTCTTGCTCATGTTATTAGATTATTTTAAAACTGTTATTGTAGAATTTAATTTAACACCTTGTTAAATTCTATTTATTTGAGGTATTAAGTTTTAAAATGTTATTCTTTCAGCTTTAAAAATATATTTTAAAGAGTTTTTTTTGTGAAATCATTAAATTCAAATTTTCTTCCTATATTTTTTCGATTAAATAAAGTATTTCATTTTTTAATAACGAAAATGATTTCATAATCACAGATTTTATTATAAATTGCAGTTAAAAGGAATTAGATATGTTTATTATTGACAGCCAAAGTCTGTATCGAACAAAATTAAACTAATGCATTTTATTTCAAAAATATAATTTAATTTATGTCATTTCAAGCAATACCATTAAATCTTTAGAAAGCACTTTTTTTAATAGAATTCTATTTTAAATATAACAAAAAATCTTGTTAGTTCTAAGGATTACATATTTTATTATTGTATTTTGAAGTATGATATTTTGCTTATATATTAATAATATAAAAATCTACTACGCATTTATTTTGAATTTCTTACTGATTAAATGAGCAAATAATTAAAGAAATGTGTCACTTTTTGACCTTCACTAGTAATCGCTTGCGCTTGTTATCGTTACAAACAGAGCACACAAACTCTTCGTGATCTCTTACTAGTGTGATGCCATTTTGTATGTTGTTAATGACGCAAAATTTCGCAAAACCATTTCTGTCAAATGAAAAAAAGCGAAATCGAGTGATGTTGTGTTCGAAAACTTGTGTTTGCTCTTGTATAGAATCTTTTTTTTTCTTTAGCAAGTGATTTGAAATAAAATGTTTGGAAGCCATGTGATTCGGAGTCTCTTGGGTTATTTCATAAATAAGAACACTAATAGTAAAAGCTACAGAACTACATCATATGTAGAACAAAAACATACAACAACTATACACTGCATGTTACAGAAAACAATTACAAAGAAAAGGGCTTGACTTGGTGCTTTCAGATGTATGGCCGCGGTCGCTGTTTTATCTCAATTTATCCAAAAGTTTTCTTCTTTTTTTAAACAACCAAAACATGTTTTCAGATGAAACTCCCAAAATGCAAATGCAAAGCATGCTGAAATGAAACTCCCATTAAAAAACCACTCTAAAATTCAAAATTCCAGGAGTCACCGAAAGATTCGAAATTCTAGAAATCCACAATTTCTAAAATACAATAAACGTTGCCTGCACTCTCTAGCAACCAAAAGAATAAAAATAAAAGGAGTCAATTTGAACACGAAAGAAATAGACAAAACTACAGATCAAATCGATCACAACATAGTAACACTTAAAACGATGATTCGAACACATGAAGCACTACTAGTACTTGAAACAAAAGTGAAAATGAAATAATAATCCCAGGAAAATAATGGAGCACCCTATAATGTGGAGCTTACAGGGTTTCGAGACTTTTCGTAGAAATTGTAGAATTACTGTTGTCTTATAATAAGCGTCCTCTGACATATCAAATATCAATGAGTAAGACGGAATATCCAAAAGAATTTAAGTTAGTTTCGTGCTGCTATATATTTTATGCAATGAAACAAAAATGTGTGTTCGACTGTTTCTGGAGTTTACAGATCGAACATAATGGCGATGAATTAGTCAATCAGCCTACGAATGTCAAGTCAGGACAAATCAAGGGGAGTTTTGCATTGCTAGGATATGTTTTAGTGCGAAATCTGGAAATAAGAGAAAATCTTCCTTTCGATGCTTAGGGAAAATCTGTGAGGATGTTTAAAACCATTCAAATGACTGAAATAGGAAAGGAACAAATGAGTATTTCATACAAAGATGTAAAACACTCGTTTTTATTATGGTACCATAAAAACAATTTCTAAACACTGCTTTGTTTTAAATTATTTCAAGAATAAGAAAAATATCCCAAATAAGTAAAAAAAAAAAAAAAAAAAACAACAACAGAAAGCAGGGTGAAAACACTACAATTATATTCGTAGAAACGAAGAAATACAATACTTTTAAAAAAAAATACTATTTGGAGATGCATTTTTAAATAAAGATTATTCATGGAAACTAGATGAAAGTTTAAGGAAGAATTTCACAGGGCTTACACTATAAATTGAAATTTATAAAGTTCATTGAACTAAAAGTAAACAAATTTAAAAAATTAAGATTTTTTTCAAAAAAGACATAGAATTTAAAATGTTTATATTTTGCAAAAAAATTAACGGTATTTAGTGCTAAAAGAGGCAATGAGAAAACATGTCATATTTCCTATTGAAGAGTTCGAATATTCTACAGAATTTCAATCGAATATTTTCTATGAAAAACATGTAATAGTTTTTATCGAAAACTTTATCGAATATGTTCTATATAAAAAATGTTAATTAAAAATTAATGAAAAAATAAATAGTAGAAAGACTAAAAGAAGCTTTTTAATAAAGCCTACATACTCGTAGTAGTCTATAGTAATATAAAAGTGATTAAGCTATTACTATTATATAGCTCAATAGATAATTGAAGTGCAAATTCAATACTTGAGGCGTGAACTACAGAAACCTAATTTTACTTCTTTTAACTACTTATTGTTTAATATTTCTAAGCTCACTTTCATTACAAATTTAAATGCGATTAAAAATAACTTTCACTAAAAATTTATATTTGAAACATATACCTAACACAAAAATTAAATTTAAATCTTTCAAAAACAACAAAAATAAATATTTAACAAGTGCTATATGATTCAATAAATTTTACATTATGTGAAAGACAATATTGAATTCATTTCTTTAAAAAACGCTAAAGATCCAATGTGTTCAAAATTATTCATATCTATCCAAACACCAAAAAGGAAAATACAATTGTTTATAAAATATCTTTAAAATACTTGTTATATTTAGTATTTAAACATTTCGTTTTATCTATCGAAATTAAATAATTGTTTTCGTTAAACAAATTTTAGCAATTAAAGAAACAGATAAAACAAATTAATTATTTTATGCATAGATTGTATCAAATGAAGTATATTAGGATGGAATATTTTTATACAAAATGAAAAAAATGAAATTCAAAAGTGAAAGTTTAAAAAGTAAGGGCTTTATATAATATATATAACATCTTCAAAAAAAGACATTTCATACATTAGTGTAAAGGACTTCAATTGGTCTGAGGATCTCATCTCTGTATCGCTGAGTCATTAGTGCTCCATTCCTGATAATATGCAGGTCAGAGTAGTCATTGATAGAAATACCGCCCAGACCATTAAGGCTTCAGCAAAGTCGGACATTTTCATCTACAAATTCGGGAGTTTTTGTGTACTAGATTCTCTCCAGATGAGAATCCGCCTGTTGTAAGGTTGTACCATAAAATGGGACTCGTCTGTGAAGAGCATGTTGCTCCACTCATCTTGTTCACATTTGAGATGCTTCTGCCCTCATCTCCTGTGGGTATCACGGTGGTCCTATGTCAACGAAACACAAACGTATGTCTATGAACATGCAAACCCGCATGGTGGAGTCGGTATCTGACAGTCTGAGACGAAACTCTGGTACCAATAGCCTTCTGAAGATACTTTTGAAATTAAGTGCAGTTCGTAGTGCGGTTTCTTCTGGCTGTTTGTGTTAAATACCAATCTTTATTTTGTGTCATTGCACACGAATGACCTTATCCTGTCTTCAAAGAACATTTCCAGTTTCCAAAAACCTATTCCATAATCTGGAAAGGATATTTTTTGACTGAAAATAACTTTGAGAATCTCATAACTTTTCTCTTACAATGAAATTGCATTTTCTCTAATCTACCTGTCATCATGCTGAGACATCGTAGTCACTGTTATGAAACATTCAACACCTATATACAGAAGAAATGTTGCAGGTCGTTTTCACTCCTTATAGTTTTCGACATCACAGACAGAATTTGCATATTCCCAACTTTGTAAACGTTATAATTTTCATTTTTAACCTCACATTACAGTTTTAAAAAAAATTGTCGATTATATGATTATTTCATACAGAATTCAATATTAAACATGTACACATCTTAATAGTTTAAATTTTCATCTAAACTGACTAATCTTTGTTATTCTCGTTAAAACTATATTGAAGCCAGACACTTATAACACCCCTAAACCGACTTGGCAGTTGTTCCGAAAGTTCCGGCTTAAAGAGTGTTTACTGTAAATATTATACATTTTCTACTAAATATGTTAATAATCCTCATCACAAGAAATGTAAATAAACGAGGGTTATGAACGTTAAGTTTTGAATAACTTTTCTGAAAATCTTTTCGAGGGCTCTCCCACAAACTTAATTCCTTCTCTGAAGCAATTTCGTATCCGAAACGAAACCCGTAATAGAGGGCCTTATTCCAAACCCCCTATCGACGAATCCCACCCCCTCCTCTTTCCCCTCAGAACACGAGATCAAAGACGATTCCCAGCACTTAAATGTGCCCGGTAAAACTCGCTTTAAAACAACCTTTTAAAAATCAGAGCCCTGGCTCTTTGGCAGGCCCAACTAATTACCCATTTCTAGAAACGAAATTCCCGGATTCGTTCATTAATTAATTTCTGGATTCCTCGTCTTCTTTTTTTCCCTCTTCACTTCTCTATAATTAACTCATTAAACATGGATAGAGAATGGACAAGATACTGAGAAGCGCCACCTGGTGGGAAGATTGGCGAGAAGAATGGCGCTCAAGCTCCCGGACTGAATTATTTATTGTCCTGCTGACGTGCATCCGGGACTTAACGCAGATTAATTATTACAAGGGCTTTAGGATGCAGAGCAGTCAGCAAGTATAGAGTCGTGTGGTTGCTGCAAGGCCTGTTTAATGAGATCGGTTTTAGGGAGAGTAAATCCGGGAGCTGTTTATCCGGCAGAGTTCGTAGAGAATCTGGGTTGGTAATAGCTACAAATGACTAATCAAGACACTCTACATTTAAAGAAAGTCCGGTTCTGTCTGTTTTTAATCTGGAGAGATCAACCCTTAATGTCCCAGTAAGTTGAATGTCTTCCACTGAAATCAATCTTAAGGTTCAGACGTTTTATTCTTAAATTAGGCCATAAAACTTTGCAAACATAAACTTTAGAATACGTGCATGAATATGTTTTGTTAAAATTCTGCAAAAATTACCATAAAAGTGCATTTTGTGCCTTTGAGTGAATATTCTTAGCTAAAATAATGTGTAAAACATTCTTTTAGCTTGTATTTACTCTAATATATGTACATTGAACAAAAAGATTGAATATTCTTTTCTGCAATTAAAGAAAGTCCGGTTCTGTCTGTTTTTAATCTAGAGAGATCAGCCCTTAATGTCCCAGCAAGTTGAATGTCTTCCAGTGAAATCAATCTTAAGGTTCAGACGTTCAGAGTCAAAATTTTTAAATAATGTGTTTATGGAAGTTTTTACGTGTTATTGTTAAATTAGGTTATAAAACTTTGCAAGCATGAATATTAAAATATGTGCATGGATATGTTTTGTTAAAATTTAGGGAACAGTGCCATAAAGGTGTACCTTTGAATGAATATTTCTAGCTAAAATAATGTGTGAAAATTCTTTTAGTTCATATATATGCTTGTATTTACTTGTATATATGTAGACATTTATGATGAATATGTATATATGTAGACATATATCCATGATGAATATGCATATATGTATACATATATTCATGATGAATATGAATATTATGCAAACATATATCATGATGAATATGTAGATATGTAGATATATATCCACGGTACATTGCACTAAAAGATTTATAATAATCTATACATAAGCTGGCATATAGCTGGGTGACAGCATAACAAGCAATGTAGACCAAAAATACAACAACAAAAAAAATAATGTTTAAGCAAATATGCCAATAATTCCTCTTTTAATGATATATTTAAAAATATAAAGTATATAAATATAGGAATTGTAATTCAATGCATACATAACGTCTTTTGAAACATTTAGTTAAAACTTTATAACATTATGAAAATTATTATAACGGTTATGGCTGTTGTCATATGGGATTGTAATAAAAAAAATACGGTTTTTCAGAAATTCATTTGAAAGTTTTGAGGTGATAGCCTATCAAATCATTTAGACCAAAAAATACAAAAAAGTATTGTTTAAAACAAAAATGCCAATAATTCCTCTTTAATGATATATTTAAAATATAAAGTATATAAATATATGAATTCTAGTTCAATGCATACATAACGTCATTAAAAGCATTTAATTAAAATTTTTATGACACTTTGAAAATTATTGTAAGAGTTATGGTTGTTATCATATGGCAGTGTAGTAAGAAATACACAATTTTCGTAGAGAATTCATTTGAAATTTTTGAATGAATAAATTTAGTATCCTAACAACTCGTGATATCTCGACTTCTAATGATTCTAGACACAAACTGTTTTCGAAAGCTAAAGGTCTAATACTTAAAAAAAAAAAAAAAATTTGAATATTTTAGATTTGTTTCATGAAAACTGTGATTTTAATGGTAGGTTGGTTACCTTAAGATAGTGATAGTAGAATTGTAGCAATCTTTCTTTACTCTTTTTTTTAGTAAGTCTGTCTTAAAGAATGAAACAATTTGCTGTTAAATCGATAAGATAAAAATTGTAATATTCTTACATGTCTTGAAAAGACTTCATTACAAATTCACTTACTTTTTGAGAAATAACATTAATTTCTTTTAAAAAAGAAATGTGGGAATTATAGCAAGAAGCTGGGAATACGTAAAACTTATAACTAATTAAAAAATTTCATATGAATAAGTATATATTACTATAAACTATGTTTTAAAGGATTCAATGATTTAACATGCTAAGCAAAAAAGCTATTCTTTATGGCATTTGAAATATTGAAAACAAATGCATCAATTTAAATAGTTCATTAACTTTTTCAAAAATACTTTTACAAAAAAATATTTTAATAATTTATATTTAATTATACTGATGCATAATATAAATGAGGCAATTACAGAATCGTTTACTTGAGATTGTTTGCCATGTTTTTTAAACTAAGACTTGAAATGATAATAATAATGAAATGATACTAAGACTTGAAAGGATAACTTGAGTAATGGGGATAAACTTGAAGTGAAACTATAATTGCTATTTTGTAGTATTTCAATATATTTGCTAAAAATAAATAGGGACATTTTACATACTTCGATAAAACAATCAAATACTTGTTAAAATATTTATTATAAAATTCTTTTCAAGATTCTACACTGAAGCTATAACAGAAGGCTGAAATCACATTAATATTATCCACATGCAATAATTTTCAATAAGTTATAAATACATATCAACCTAAAATGTGTTTTAAAGATATGTTAAGCATTCTGATATGTTATACAAGAACAAATCATTGTTGCTTTGAATGCTGTGGTAATACATTTGAAACAATGAAAACAAATATAAAAATTAAAATAATTTATTAATTTTTTTTCAGAAAATCTGCATGAAAGTCTATATGATATCCTTAAAAAATCATCTTTAAACAAAACTATTTCTCTCCATTAATATATTTACAGGATTTTATTAGGATATTTAGAATTCGTTGTAAAAATATTGTTCACAGTTTCTTCACAATAAAGAACAAGATAGCACAAGTGTAATTTAACAAAGACATTATCACTGAAAAATTGTTGCTCAAGAAAGGAATGATTTGGAATTATTGAAGATTTAAGAGTAAGAGACAGTAGGAGTGCAAAGACATAAAAAAGCTTCAAGGAATTTTGTCAGGAAAAAAACCATAAACCAGTCTGTTATAGAAGCTGGACTTTGATTGCAACCAGAATGAATTTTTAATGTAAACTGAAGAATAGATATTAAAACCGTGTTGAATAACAATAAGAGGCATTTACAATCTATCTACACTGCTACGAATACTATCTATGACGAACTGCTTTATGGTTTGAAACCAAAAAAATCCCCCTCATAATTTTTTATGTCTCTTTATTACTACTACTCGCATTACTGCTTAACTTAAATTAGCGAACAGTCCAACCTCTATGACAGATTGGTTCCTGATTTTACACCTGTAAAATTCCCTTCACATTTTGAAATGTCTTTCAGCATTTTCTTAAGAAGACATAGTGTCTTGAGAGTCGAAAACTGATCATTTTAATACAGTTTTTTATGACTCATCATAAATTACAAAGTTTTAGCCGAATCGAAGTCGAGCAAAATTTTTGGTATGTTTTATAATGAAATTTAATCTTAAAGAAATCCATTTCATTTTTGTATTTTATACATCTACATCTACCGTCTCTTACACTGCAACCTTCAATAATTCCAAATCATTCCTTCAAATAGCAATATTCCGATAATAACATCATTATAAAATTTAAAACTATACATTCAATAATAACTTTATTAAACAGTATAGATATGTATTGAAATATAGCAAAGGGCAACTATTTCTCTGAATGGTCATTTTTTCCAGTAACAGATTTCCATAACATAAATCAACTGCATTCAAACTTTAGCTATCATACATGTTTGCTGATTGTTCAAAGTATTTAAAAGTTCTCTTCAAAATAATAATTATTCGCCAATCATCTTAAGCGACATATGAAAAAGAAATTATCAAGTTATCATTTTTTTTTTTTACTTGATTTGTGACACACAACAAACAATATTTAAAATGATCCAACAGCAATTAGTGAAACGCTTGAGAAGGTTGTATGGAATCTAGCATCTAGCAATTCCGCTTTACTCAGTCCAAATACTGATGTATTAGCTTGCAAATATTGCACAGATCCCTTAGCTTGCATTATTACAGATATGGTTTAGCTTACATTATTACAGTGATTGCTTGACTTGCATTAGCGATCAATCCAACCTCTATGGCAGATTGGTTCCCTGATTTTTACACCTGTAAAATGTCCTTGATATTTTGAAATGGCTTTCAAAAATTATCTTAAGGGGACATAGTACCTTGCAAATCGAAAACTGGTTATCATTTAACGATTTTAATGATTATAAATTATTACAAATTGTTATCCTTTATAATCAATAATAATTTATAATAATTGAGATAATTATAAATGATTATTAATGATTTTTAATGATTATCATCATTTTAACACACTTTTTTTATGGCTCATCATAAATTATAAAACTTTATTCTTTATCTGGGTTATTGTTGTTTTTTAATTTTTTTTTTTTTTATGTTTTATAATGAAGTTTAATCTTTAATAAATCCATTTCATTTTCGTAATTCAATACATTTATTTCCTAAAAATGACATAAAAATAGTCACATAAAAATTAAAATAATCAACAAAGTTATCTTTTATTGTCGTTAGATAACTTTTGAAAGATAAAATGTATAACTTCAGTTTTATATCGAATAGAAGCCAAATAATATGTTTATTCTGAAAACCACCATTTTTAAAGAAATCTAATATTAAACAATTGTTTAAAAAGACTTATAAAATTGAAATCATTAGTTTTTTTTAACGTCTATCATGCTATAGACTATAGTGATCCTATTAATAAAACTGATGTTCGCAGAATAAAAGTAAATAAGTGGAATAACCATGCTAATTTTTATAACAGTAATAACTCTTTTAATAATCCACTGGTGGAAAAATCAAAGCTGAGAAAATCACGTTGACAGATTTAGAGAAACATAAAATGACCCTTTGTATTTATATATATATATATATATTTGTAAATGACAGGGTACTAAGTACTTTAATTATCACAGGTGATATATAAGAAAAAAAAAGAGGCGTTTGTTTCACAAACTGTTGACTTGGGAGCTATATTTAGATTTAAAAATGAAGCTTGTCCTAAACTACTTCCTTTTAATTAATGATAGCTCTGAATTAGTATTCCCCATGATGCAGAATTTTTTGCTTAACGGCCCTTCAATGTTGATGCCTTAACTTCCATCAAATATGCATTCACAGAAGGATCGATCCAGCCTCTTAGACAAATTGGTTTATAATTTTAAAACCAACAAAATTTCCTTCTCATTTCAAAATGTCTTTAAATAATCTAAACTATTACAGATGGGATATCAGAAGGATTTCAAAAGAGTATTTGATTTATTTTAACCTCACACTATCTCCTCTTATAACACGAGAATAATTTGAAAATAATAGTTTATAAAAAGCAATTTGTAAATAGTGCTTATGTATAGTATGTGTACAGATTATTTTAACCACGCATGCATGACACGAGATCTACACAAGTCAGGTAAAGTTTCCCACGAGTTTTTCCAAAAATATTACAAATGATCAGATTTATGGCTCATTTATCAGATTTATGGCTCATTGGTAACGTGCTCAGCTAGCGTACGAGAGGAATCTTGCATCCACTTTTGTCACGAAGTCACTGTTTCAGAGATGAGCAGTTTTGATGGTGATGTGACACTGTTTCTAAAGCATCTCCCATCGATAATCATATTGTCTTGTGAGAGTCTTTCTATTTTCTTCTCATACTGCCCTGAAAACAATGAACGCTTTCTTATGAATGCTAACACACAAAGAGCTAAGATTCGAATTCACTAGTGACGTCCGTTGAAGACATTTTATCGGAAGCGGGAGATTCGATGGGGATTGTGTTAGATTATGGTGATTGCGATATTGTTTCTAAAGTGTCTCACTTCTCGATAATCATACTGCCTTGTGAGAGTCTTCCTGTTTTCCTCTCATACGACTCTGAAAGTAATTCACATATGCTTCTAAATACTAATATACAAGAGAGCATAGATTTGTATTCACTAGCAGTGTCCATTGAAGGGAATGTTTCAGTAACAAGGCTAATCAATGGGGATTGTGACAGCGTTTTATAGGTTGTTGTCTCGCATTAAAGTGAGGGGGCCTTTTCCAGGTTATCTCCATACGAAACGCAGATGCGGAGCAGTTATCCCTAAAAGTTTATACCGGAAGGTACTATCATCCCCTCAACAGCCGTCGGTGGATTATTTATGGTCTGCATGAAACTCACCAATGTTCCATCCTCACTTTTCTAACTGCTAAGGGGCTACATAGCCCAGGTACGAGGGTGAGGTGTGGTGAAATATCAAGTTGCCATCAGTTACACCTAAATATCATACCGGAAGGCACTGTACTCCATCAACACCTGTCGATGGGCTATTCATGGTTTACGCGAATCCTACCAATGTTCCACCCTCTCCTTTCTAACTGACAAGGGGCTGCATAAGGTGTGGGGGTGAGGCCCAGAGAAAAGTTAAGTTGCCGGCAGTTACCTCTGAATGTCATTCCGGATCGCACTGTCTGCCTCTCAACCTGCATCCGGGGATTCTCTTTGGTCTACATGAAGACCACCAATGTACCAACATCACATAGCCTTACGTAAAGTGGTAAGGTATGCAGAAAAGAAAAGTGGCAGTTAGCGTGTAGGAGAACTCAAGTTCGAATCCACTGACGACATTGTTGTAATCATTGCTTTCAGAAATGTGGAAACATGATAATGATTATGATAATAAACGTAAAGCGTCTCACATCAATGGTCAGTCAGGCTGTTGGGAGTTTTTACGTGTTTTCTAACATTTGACAGACAAATGTTAGAAACATTAGTGTCAGTTAACACTAAGAATCCACCCCCTCCCCTTTATAACAGGTAGGAGACTGCATAATCTTAGGTAAGTAGATGAAGTGTGGGAGACAAGAAAAAGAAAAGCATAGGCATGGGAGGGAGCTTTTGTTCCGTACAGGAAGACTGAAGTTCGAATCTTCTGGCAGCCTTGTTGTAATCACTGCTTTCAGAAATGAGGAAACTTGATTGTTGCGATGTATATAAACATTTCACGTCGATTGTCAGGCAGATTGTTAGAGTTTTCCGTATTTTCTCCCATACGATAAGCAAATGGGGGAGGGGGCAGTTAACCCTAAAATCAACCCCTTCCCCTTCTAAGGTAGGAGATTGCATAGCCTTAGCTAGGCAGATGAAGTATGGAGATAAGAAAAAGAAAGCTTTGGGTTCTGCAACGTTTGTCGAGTTGCGATACCCCGCTTATGGTTTGGTTTGTAGCTCTACTGTCATTTTGTGAACACTTTGGGTTAACTAGATCGTACTTAGTGTTTAACGTGGATTCCGAAGCACTAAAAAACGTCCATTCCATCGCCAGTATTCAAAACTCAAGCCTGTAGTACCATAGGCTAGAGTGCTGAGCCAATTGGCCATCAGACAGCCCCCGCTTATGGTATATATTTACATGTACACTTGGAGCTTTTTGAGTTCAAGGAGGAAAAGAGGAAGCTGAGAATTCCCCAAGATAGGGGGTAAACCTCTGGGGGAGTTCATTCAAAATTGTGGGGCACACCTTCATACACGTTATTCTCAAAAGAAAAATACAATGAATTATATCATTTATTTATTAATAATTGGGAAGTAATTGATAAATAATTGGTGTAGTAATTGGTAAAAAAAACACGTTAGTAATAACATTAATAATTGGTGTAGCAATTGGTAAATAATTGGTGTGGTAATAACATTAATAATCGTGTAGAATTATTAAACTTTGAAACTTTGACTTTCAATAATTCTTGAGCATCCTTTTTCCACCAACAAAATCCCGAAAGCAACATTATTATGAAGTATATGGAACGAGTGATTTTAAAAGCGTAAACATTCATTAATATTTGAAAAATTACATTTTTATTACCATAACTTTATCGGTAAAAGCGAACTTTTAATACACACAAAAAAATCAAAAACTCTATTACCCAACCAATCTTTCCAAGGCAACGTAATAAAATGAAAGCATTGCTACAAGGTAAAACCACGTATTTTAAATTTCAGGCTCCATTAGCCATGTCTTTGCATAAACCCCTTCTATTTTTCCCTTTTTCTTACCCCACCACCAATCCGGGAAAACTCCCATTTAAAAAACCTCTCTCCCCCGAAAAAGAGCATGTCGCCACAAAAATTCCCAGAAACGCATCGCGGCGAAATTAAATTAAAGTTTAATTAGGCGCAGTTTATTCGAAAAAGATATTTTTGGCGAAAAAGAGTGCTTCAGTCGGCTGGGTGATCGCATCTTAAATGTCAGGGCGAACGATGCAGACGAAACGACGCGGGAAGCAAGCAAGCAGGCTGTAAAGAAGTATTTACAAGCAGAGCTTGGTGGTTTTGTGTTTCTGGCTGAGAAACGACCATCTGGGATTTAACGATGAAGCAGCCCAACATAATCTTCCATATAAACGACCCTTTCCCAGAAATGGATGTTCGCCGAACTCGCTTTTTGACGAGCAGCAATCTGTCTGCATAATGAATTTACAGCGCATCCATGAGTCAGGCCTCTGCTTTTTTTACCTCTTCATGGAAACGCAATTGTTTTACCTCTCTGCAGTTCTGAAAAGTGATTTCTATTAAAGTCTTTATTTAAAGACTGTTTTATTTTTTGAAGGGTTAATTTTCTCTCCGTTTTGAGGATGAAGTTGCCATCCTTTTTTCCCAAAAGATTTTAAACGAAACGTAAGTTAGTACTGTTCATTTAATACTTGCTTATAAAATATGTTTTGCTCGGTTGTTGGGTTTTTTTCGAATGCCTGTCGATTTGATAGTCATTTACCATTAAAATGGCAGTTATGCATCAAATTTAGCATTACTACACATCAGCCATATTTTTAAGCAGATTCCACATATTTTTGTAACATATCAATACTATGTAGTAGATTCTCCCTAATTTACTACATATCCCCCATTAGATTCGTAAATATGTAGCAAATTCAGCATTATTACTCATCCGCCATACTCTATAATAGGTTCCAGATATTTTATTATATATCTAAATACTACATAGCAGGTTCCACATACTTTAGTATATCAGTGCTATGTAGTAGAACACATGTGCGATTAGATTGACCAGACATGTAGCAATTTCAGGATTACTACACAATCCGTTAGGTCAATAGGCTTCTTTTGCCTTGGCTTCAACACCATGCTGCTCCAGTCCCGTTTACTAAGTATTAAAAAGGAAAATGTTGAATTTACATTGGATTATATCGTTTGGATATAAATCAATAGTTGAAGTGTTCTTTTTAAATTGCTTTTGAAATCTTTTATAGATTTGTATGTAAAAAACTATATTTGTTGCATGTAGAAGTTTTATTCCAATTAACGCACAACAACTACAAAATAATTAAGGAATAATCCTGCTTGTTGGACAATAAAAACTTCCGTTACAAGTAACACAGAAGGCTCTCTTATATCTGGCATTCGATGGTTTGTCGCTTTTTGTAATCCAACACCGATCGAGCTGGCACTTTCGATTTTCTCGTTTGAATTGAGTATTCTTGACCTTGACCTTGACCGCCAGATTGCGACACAGAGCTGTTTGCATTTTCTGCCAGTATCAATTGTCTCCCAGCTTTCATTTCAGTACAGCGTAGGACTTATAAATTTGTGTACGATTCTAATAAAGAAAGCAACTCGATATTGGAAATTTTAAGAGTAACGATCATGCGTATTTTCTTGCCACAGAGAATCTGGTATGACTCATTTCTAACTATCTTTGCATATTAATTTTGTGCATTGTTTTTATCATTACATTGATTAAATTAGCAGTATTCAGCGTAAGAATTTTGTTTGTGTAGTTGGTAGAATGACGAATAACTTTTATCGAATCTTTATATTGTCTATATAGATCCAGAACGGGCTTAAACACATTAAATATGTATACTTTTTTAATCGTTGAAATTTTTAACTAGAGTTATTTTGTATCTGTATTGACGCTATATAACTCTACAAGATCGCTCATTCGGCACGGCCGTGGCTAAATAAGCGGCATGCAATGTTAAGAGCACCTTTCTGCAAAAGCCTATAGAATTGGAGTTAATCCCGACCCCCTCCTTGGCATAGAAAAAGAGAATATCAAAAGATCAGGTCTCCGGAATTTTCTTCCACACAATAAGTCCTCTCGAAAGCTCATTCAAATTATACATGGCATCCATAATGATGCAAGATCCATAACACATTAAAAGTCCAAAATTATGTATCTCCTCAGATCAATCAATTGGATTTCACTTTGCTTTTCTGGCGTAGCTTACAAAGATCTTTTAACCAGAATTATGGTACAGGATATATGAAACAAAATCTACCAATTTGAAAACAGGCAAGTCCCATTTTAACAACGTTAAATTTCTTAACCTACAGATTTATTTAACAATTTACAATAGATTATTTAGCAATGAACAGATTTTTGAACAGTACAGTAACTATCGTTTCACTTGTAGTGCTTTTTTTTATACAAGAACACTTTCATTAAAAACTCTATATTTACCGGGCCACTTATTTTAAATAGTGCAACTTACAAGAACTTTAATTTAACCCATAATAATAAGAGCTTTTTTTTTGCTTCTTATGGTAAAACACATACAGATTTATTTAACAATAGATGATGCAACATTTAATTAACAATGATTTACAATAAATTATTTAACGTTACAGAGATTTTTTTAACGTACAGTAATTATCGTTTCACTTGTAGTGCTTCTATACAAGAACTCTTTCTTTTGGAAACTTTATATTTATTTTATTTTAATTAGTGCAACTTACAAGAACTTTAATTTAACCCCCTAATAATAAGAGCTTTTTTTGCTGTAAGATACTTGTTCTGGTAAAACACATACAGATTTTAACCTACAGATTTATTTAACAATAGATTGTGCAACATTCAATTAACAATGATTTACAATATATTATTTAACGATACAGAGATTTTTTTAACCTACAGTAACTATCGTTCACTTGTAGTGCTTCTATACAAGAACTCTTTCGTTTGGAAACTTTATATTTACCGGGCCACTTTTAATTAGTGCAAGTTACAAGAACTTTACTTTAACCCATAACAAGAGCTTTTTGCTGTAAAATGTTTGTTATGGTAAAACACATTCTCGAATAAAATAAGTTTGTTTGATTTGCATAATGATGGTTATTTTTATGTAGGAATCTAAACAGGGAAAGTTTTATTTATTTCTGTTGCCATTATCTTCCATACATTTTCTTCTTGCAGTGTCATTCTTTTTTTTTGAGAAATATGCATCCAAAGCCACGTCTTTTCTGAAAATATCTCTCCGATTGCTAATTTTTTCATTACAAAACAAGACCTCAACTTTCGCTCAACAAACCACAAAATTACGTGGCACGAAGGCATTTTTGACTAATCCAACTGGCACAAGATACTTTTAATTGTACCTCAAAATAAACTGGCGTGCATACGCCTAAATCAAAGAAATCTAAAACAGGGACTAGATTTCAGAGAGAGATAAAAAAATTTACCGTCAACATCTGTGCTGTCCTGTGCCATCCAAAGAATTATGCAAGCGTCTACGTGGAAATGTGTGCACTAGAGCTCGAAACTTTTAGGAGATAAAAAAAAAAGATTTCTTCTAGTGTGTGGAGAATTATATCAGATCTCGAATTGTAATTAGAAGTCTTTGAATCGGGGGAATCGAACCGGCTTTAATTAAGTTCCTTAATTAAAACGACGTGGATTACTCGAATGGAAGAATTCCCTGTTACGCCAAAGCAAATTGACCTGAGTGAGTAAATTAAATTCTCTTCATAATTATTAAAAATTACGCTTATATGTTTGAATGTATCACGCTAGGCCGAGCAGAATTTTAGCCTAAAATTGTGTAAATATTCTTTTGTTTTTGCCTGCATTTCGTCCGACGAATTCTTTTTAAGTCTTCCATCCAGGCGCATTCGAATTGTTTGTTTTTAGAGATTTGTGTAAACTCTTGTGTTTGAGTCCTCGCAAGGATTCACACAAATGACGAAGCGAATAGCTATTTACATTGCATATTAATTGAAATATTGACATCTAATATGGATCATACATAATTTGATGCGCACGTGCATGGTTTTGGAATTAAGGTTGTGATAATTAGCATTTGAATATCGCCTTTGTAAGCAGTTATGGATACATTTATAATCCTTTGGAATAAATTATCATGGGAGATATTTCGGTTTATTTATGGAGGGAGAGCTTCGAATGAGGCTTCTATAAATTACAGATGGAAAACAACCATTAAACACTTTTACTAGATTAATATGAATCATGCATTTTATGCAGATAATGTACAATCTGATGAGATGTATCGCTTTGTGTTTTGGTCGGATAAATACATGAGCCGTAAAATTTTATTAATTATTATATTTTTAATTTTATAACTTTATGTTTTTAATTTTTTAATTTTATTACTAAATTTTATGTATAAAATTTTATGTCTAATCTGATATGCATCTCTTCGTCCTTTGATCATGCATATTTATAGATCATGTATAATTCGATCGCTTTCTACTTTGATTAATGTGAATTATACATTTTTAAACATCATACATAATCTAATGAGATGCATTGCTTTGTACTTTGATCAGATTAATACGGATTACGCATAAACTGTTTATGTGCATTGCTTTGTACTTTGATCAGATTAATACGGATTACGCATAAACTGTTTATGTGCATTGCTTTGTACTTTGATCAGATTAATACGGATTACGCATAAACTGTTTATATGCATTGCTTTGTACTTTGATCAGATTAATACGGATCATGCATAAACTGTTTAGATACATTGCTTTGTACTTTGATCAGATTAATACGGATCATGCATAAACTGTTTATATGCATTGCTTTGTACTTTGATCAGATTAATACGGATCATGCATAAACTGTTTAGATGCATTGCTTTGTACTTTGATCAGATTAATACGGATCATGCATAAACTGTTTAGATGCATTGCTTTGTACTTTGATCAGATTAATACGGATCATGCATAAACTGTTTAGATGCATTGCTTTTGTACTTTGATCAGATTAATACGGATCATGCATAAACTGTTTATATGCATTGCTTTGTACTTTGATCAGATTAATACGGATCATGCATAAACTGTTTAGATACATTGCTTTGTACTTTGATCAGATTAATACGGATCATGCATAAACTGTTTAGATACATTGTTTTGTACTTTGATCAGATTGATACGGATCATGTATAATCTTAATTGTCGCATCATTATGGATGAGCCATGATTATACATGTTCAAATAAATTGATCTATCTCTGTAAGTGATTGAAGTTCTCTTATTATTAGTCGTTTCTTCGGCCAAATCGCAAAATAGGGGCCGTTGGGATTTGGCGAATTTTTTGGCGCCAGTTGAGTGTAAAGTCACCAAATGTAGTAACCCGAGTTTTTTGTATTGTTTGCAATTGCAATTCACTTTAATTAAAATTGCAACCGTTACATCGCGGACTTTGGATTCGAATCTCGGCTGTGCCATTGACGTTTGTTATGGTTTGGAATCCACTTTAAGTTGTAAGTCCCGGTCACATATGACTGTAGAGCGTCCGAGTGCCAAGTCAGACTTCTACCTACGGGTGCTCCATCACAACAGAAGCTGCCCAATTTTCTCTTCAACCATGAATCCATGCGGGTTTGTGGACTTGATCTAGATATCTATCAAGTGGAACAAGAAACAGCAACACAATTAACTAACTTGTAATTTAAAAAACGGTAGAACACTCTACGATTGCCACACATCTCGAGTACAATTTATTTAAACATTTTTCTTTTTAAATAGCTTTTCTTTTTAGCAACTAAATAGCATTAAAACCTTCCATTAAAAACGAAAACATTTTAATATGCAATTTTAAGAGTACCTTTAATAGATCAAGTGCCATTGTCTAGTGTAAAGGGCACTGGAAAATAAAAGAACTTTTCTTTTTCTGAAAAAAAATAATAAATAAATAATTTTTTTCTCATGTATAGCATGATTGATTTGATGTTTGAGCATATCATTAAATTGGAGTCAATTAACGTTATTGTTGCTTGTTGAAAACAGAAATAAATAACTCAATTTAGGAGCATGATTAACGGATCAAGTCGGGACCTAAATGGCCGAGTGGCTAGCGCTCTGGCACTCGGTACCACAGGTTTTTCGGGTTCGAGTCCCGGCGGTGCCATGGATGTATGTAGTGGTTCGGAATCCACTTTAAACCGTAGGTCCCGGTCTAACACGATCGTAGAGCGTTGTGGAGAATGACATATTGAAAATAAGGAAAAAGCAAACTGTTCACATATGTAGTGATTGGGGGATTATAGTTCTTGTTGCTTCACATCCCCATATACCACTTCATTCATCAACGGATCAAGTCTCACTTTCCAGTGTAGAGAACACTGAAAAATGCGAGGTATTTTCCCTCAAAAACATAAATCCAAACAGTAAAATTCCAACTTACGTAAGCTTGTCAATTAAATATTTAAAATTACATCTTAGTTTTTTGTGCCAAAACAGTAAAAGTATTTATTAAAAACATTAAATCAAAACAATGCACCACTTCTTAACTATTTGTCATAATTTCAATTGTTGTTCTGCTATTAGGTGCCTTTTCAAATGCTTTTAAAAAGTTTATCCAGCCAAAAAAAAAAATCGTTAAGTTTTTCTGCATAGATGAAAGGGCTGGGCTGTCCAATATTAAAGATTGCATGATTTCAAGATCTAAAATTGTCATATCTTTTTCCATATACAAAATAGAAATATCCAACGGAACGGACAAGTGGATATGCTTATCCAAGAAAATTTGCAAAATTATATCATTGATTTAAGAAAAACGGCTCATTAACTGGAAGATAAAATTAAATGTAGATAAGACTGAAGCAGTTCTTTTCACTTGCAAAAATCCTATAACCCTCCTAATATTAAAATATATAATTATATCACCTGGTCTAAAGAAACTAAGTACTTAGGAATTATTCTTGATAATAAACTTAACTACAGATCGCATATTTACAACCTTAGAAATAAATTCAATACCCAATTTAGAATTCTCTATCTTTTAATCAATAGAAATTCAGTTTTATCTCTTAATCTCAAAAAATACTAATATATCTCTCTTATCTTCGTCCAGTATTAGCTTATGCAAGCCCAGTTTGGGGTTCTGTTGCACGTACAAATTTTGAAATTATTCAAAGGCTTGAGAACAAAACTCTCAGAATGTTAACGAATTCACCCTGGTACTTTCGTAATGACGATATTAGACGAGTTCTCTCTCGAATCCAAGTTTAAGACAATTTGTTCACAAAATTTCTACTAAATTCTATAAGGATATGCGAAACATCAATAACCCTGTTTTAAATATCCTACAAAATTACGCTTATGATATTTCTTCCCCAAACGTAGCAAAAAGACCTCACACTTTCTAAATATTTTAAATTAATTCCTTATCATGACGATTTTCTCCCGCTCTGACTGACTTATTACCCACAACTGTCTAGATGAAAAAAAGTTCGCTTTTCTCTAAATAATTCTTTTTTTTTTTTTTTTTTTTTTAAAGGGCATTTAATTATCTATTTTGCTTATTAACTCAAAGGGCAGGAAACTACCGCTATGTTTCAACATTTTACAATGAAGGAGCTAGTGGCCAAGGATCTCCGTATTAATCTACAATAAGAGGTGGATATGCATTAATCTCGTATATCGTTCAGCTTACGAAATAAATGGAACTTGTTTTTAGTAAAATAGCGGGAATTATCGTAGGAATAGAAGTTATATCATAGAAATATCATTATATCATAGAAATAAAAAAAAAAAATTATGTAGAATTCTTGCATTAAACAGAATACTTAGTTAATAGCATAAGAACAATACAATAATGACGGATAATTAATACAATAATAATAGAATACAATAATAACAGAATACTTAATTTTCAGCACGTTGTCGACAAATTTAATAAATGCTTCAGTAATTAGTAACATTAACACTTAAATAAGGGCTTGGAATATTTGATTTAATTTTATAGTAACCATACAGAAAAGGGAGGAGTCAAATGTTTTTAATTTTGGATTCCTTCAATATTCATGTTTTATTAATGTTTTTTTTTTTTTTCAAAAGTATGTGTTGATCCAATTGTATGCATTATTTAGTAACAATAATATCTACTTAGCTGAGAGCTGTTTTTAATATATATATAGTTGTTTTTGTGGGTTATAGGGTATATATACATGTTAAATTATTTCAAGTTAATTTAAAAGAAATGAATGATCAAAAAAGAAAAGCAAGAAAAATTAGAATTTAGAAAACTTTTTAAAGAAAAATTCTGCAGAATTGAGGGGGAATTCTGTCATAAGAAAATAATAAAAAATAAAAAGCAAACGTATATACTCATGACCCGGACGTGATTTGAACACGCAACCTTCTGATCTGGAGTCAGACGCGCTACCGTTGCGCCACCAGGCCACGTTTACGTTGTTTAAACTAAAGCTAAATATTCTTTTTATCTTCTCTGTTGCTCCGAAAATTTGTCAAAGATAAAAATTCCAAGTTTATTTTCAAATAAAATAGACAGTTATGATGATGCGAGTCGCAAGGAAAGCATGCCTGCAAGACAGAACAAAGAGAGAAAGTCTTGCATCCAATTGATGCACTAATATCTTGCTACTTTATTAAAACAGCAATTTTTGTCATCACTATCACTGGAGTTTAACATAAGTTTCATTAATCAAATTTAAACTTAAAATTTATGATAAATGTTATTTTTACTGTAACCTTTTTCTAATAATTACTAGATAGAACTGGGGAGCATAAGTACCTTATACAAAAAAATATTGTAAAACTAAACAATTCAAATATCGAATTTTAAAAATTTACAAATCGAATAATCGATACATTCGATTACTGAAAACTTCAGATAATTCAAACAATCGAATGTATCATCAACTCAAACGGATGGTTTGATTAATTGTTATTTGAAAAGAAGTTTAGGGTCCAGAACTTCCATATTTATTATGAGTAAAGTAAGGAAGATAAAAAAAATAATGGCATGGCAGGAACGGATTAAATGGATGTCGCTGTTATCTTTAGAATGGTGGGACAAAAAACAATCAGCTTAGAGAGTTGGAAAAAAGTAAAGTGAATGATTGTAAACAAGGAAACAATGCGCTGTGCATTGATTTTTTTTATTGTAAGACAGACTTTTGATGTAAGATTTGTTCAAGTTCCCTTTACTACTGTGATTAAACCTTGTGGACTCATCTAAAAGGATATGAGATTGGGAAGGTCATCTTATAAGGGATTCAATTGAGAATCCTCTAGGTTTTTTTTTTTTTTTTTTTTTTTTTCCCATAATCCCGTATAAGCATTTATTCATCTTATTAATTTTCTGCATATAACAGAGGGAATATAATGAAAAAATATGCATATGAATGGATTATTTAAACAATTTCAAATATAGAAAATTAAAAATATGCAACAAGTAACCCAAATAAAGAAATAGATTTTATGATTGAGCGAATAAGTCTTTATTGACGTAAATATAGAACTGCGTGTAAGGACTCAAGTCGGTTTGTTATGGCTTCGAAGCATCATTTGAAAAAATCTGTGAAGTGGCGACTCGTGGGTCGTTTAAAATCAAGACAGCCAATCAAAGCAGCCAGATACATGAATATTTCAAGACAGACAGACTTTATTCTATCGATACCATTTCATAACGATGGAACTGTTGTAAGAAGGTCTGAATAAGATCATAAACGAATGGCAATGCTTCTGAATATCGATATCCGGCAATAACTGCCCGTCATAGCAGTAAGTCTACTGCTAGTCAGTTAAGTACAGAGCTTGCAGTAGACACTGGAAATTTTGTATCACGGCAAACGGTATACAGAAGGCTTCATAAAAAATGCCAGAAAGCTAAGGATATGTGTTGCAATGCCTTTACAACAAATGACGATCGCTTAAATTGGTGCAAAGAACATCAAAACTGGCGTGAACATCATGGGTCCCATATTCTCTGGTTTAGTTTCACACATGATTCTAAGCGTTTTTACATCTGGAGGGAGTCTGAAGGGAGGGAACACGAAATTATTGTTTATATAATACGACCGTTTCGGTAGTGGAGATGTGGTAGTATGAGTAGGAATAATGATCCACGGACGAATGCATCTACACGTTTACAGCAACGGATTCGTGACCGTCCAGAGATAACGGGATGAGGTTTTAGAGCCTTATACAGAGAGCCTTAGAACTCGTTGACGAATTGAAAGTGAAGATATTCAGCAAATTACGTGGCCAACAAAGTCTCCTACCTCAACCAGATAGAGAACTTATGGGACAACCCTGAAAGAGCAATTGCACATAAATATTCTCCTCCAAAATATGTAAATTCTCTTAATAGTATTACTGGAAGAGTGGGCTTTATTTCCCAATCTGTGGTTAATAACGTTACTGCCAGCATGAAAACACTTTATAATATATGTATACAAATCAGGAGAAATCACATTCCATATTAAATTTGTAAAGCTTCAATTTTTTTCTGAGTTATTCCTTTTTTTCTGAACTGTCAGTATCACATTTTATTACCAATTTTATTGTTTTATATATCATACGCAGTGCTTTTAATTTTTTTTTTTTTTCCTTTGTATTTATTGTCATAATGTTCTGTATCATTCCAGACAAATTCATAAAATTATAGTTCACATTTTTGAGAAATCGGGGATGTATGCATATAAAGATAATTTTGAACATGTATATAGTTCACGATTTAAGTTTAAGCTTTGTATATGATGCATGGTTTCGTGGAAATAATTTGAATATTGTATTGTAGAGTTTGTTGCAACAGAAATCGGATTGGTCTTTTCACAACATCAAGCTTGAATTTGATTTTATAATTTGATTAATAATGAATCTAAACTTCTCATAAAAAAATGCTGAAAGGTGAAAGGTAGTCGAAAAATTCAAGAAATCTGTATAATTCAGGGTTTCCAACTTATTCCAATGTGTCCCAAATTTATGCAAGATTTCTTGCAGGAATTGTAACGTACTTTGCGTCTTTTATTAAAATAATGGATAAAACATAGTGTAAAATTGGCTTTAACATTTTTTCTTTGCTGCTAATTATTCTAAATCCCAGATAATTGTTTTTCATTTAACCAAGAAGGATTAGAAATTAGAAATAGAATACAAAAATTAGAAATAAGCCTAAAAATAAAATAATTTAATAATTTTTAATATAAACTTAAAATAGTAGAATAGGTATCAGAAATATCTGAACAATTCGTTATGAGGTGAAATATTGATAAATAAACAACATATTGTATGTTTTTTAACCATATAAAGTTACAAAGCAAAAATATTCTACAAAATTATACATTTTGTGAAGTAAAAATATTTCTTTTTGATTTCCCTGCCCTCCACAATTTTCCCCCAATTTTATATGCAAATATTGTTATGAATAAGAAAAAAATATTTTTTATCAATTAGAAAAAAAAACTATTTAATTCAAATAATAAAAAATGTTGATTGTGAACTTAATTAATCACAACTTGCCAATTTATTCAAAATTTTATTAATAGCTTTAATATATTTTTCATAAAAAATAAATTTTATTTTAATAATTTTTGTTATTAGAATTTTTTATATCATTCAAAAAAGACAAATATTCACTAATTTTTGTTATTTTCATTTGTAAATTACTGAAAGCAACTGTTGGTTATAAAGCAGGATGTGGAGCCATCTATCGATAGAAATAAACACTATTTCCTTTTGAATTTCTAAATGTAATTTAAAAATTTTGTAAAGTTAAGATAAAAAGAAATTAAGCCCTTCATTTTATAATAATTAAGAAAAAAACATATTTAACTGTTATTATTTATGCATTTCATAATTAAAAAAAAGAAAATTAGAATAATTTCATCAGGATATTCATTTATTTTTGATTAATTTACAAAAAAAAAAAAAAAAAAGGATAAGAATTCACGTAAAAATTAAGTAATTAAATAACTTTTTACACAAAATTAAATTAGTGCAGTATGTATAAGAAAATAAATTAAATTCTTTATTCTATGATGTCCTTAATAATGCTCTAACAAATATCATTCAATTTTTTATGTTTACACATTAAAAATATCATCGCAATAGTTTATTCATTAACAGTAAAAGAAAAATTTTTAATGAAAAGTTTCTCTTATTTTTCATAAAAATTTTTATTCGTATATCAATCAACATTTTCAAATTGCCTTCGGTTAAAAGTCTGTCAGTCAATTAATTCTGGAACCAAATTTTTATTATTTTGATTCTATTTTAAGCAATGAATTAATTTAATCCATTATAATTTTTTAGTTTAACCATGAAGGTAAGACATAAATATTTACGATACAATAATATTTTTATCTTACTAATACTATTATTATTTACGAAATATCTTACTAATATTATGATATAAATATTATTTATATTTACTAATATTTATTTCTTACTAATATTAACTATTATCATCTTACTTTTATTTATTTTTAATATTATATATTTATCTTAATAACATTATTATAATTATTTTAATAATATTGTATTCATATCGTAATATTATTTGCTTTTACAATTAAAACATCCACTCAGAAATAAAGAAAAAAAATTTTTCTTCGAAAGTGAAGAAAATTTATTTTAGTAGAAAATACCATCAAATCGCAGTGCTTTAATTGCAGTATTTTTCAACATAACCTGACTCGCCACTATTGATATAATTAGAGAGGGCACATGTTTGATCTCCTTTGATTTTGTGTGGCATCATTCTTGTATCGCCAGCCAAGAACATCACTTTTGGTTGGTGATACAAGAGTGGTAAACCATTTTTGACTGGAGGTGCCAAACTGTGCAAAACCAAGAATAAATTTTGGCTATGCTGCAAGTATTAATCAATGCCATTAAATTCATGTTCTAATATGAAATATAAGTTTATTGAAATAAACAGCACAACTTCCTAAAATGTCTCCGTGCCTCTTTGAAAGTTTCTTTCAAGTTAATTATTTCATTTAAAGAATCCCTCGATCTTTCTAAAAATGAATTTCCACCGAATACTAAAAACCTTGTAACGTATAGAGCCAACCAATCAAAAAGCCTGAGTGCCAGGAGATGAGACTTAGCGATCGACTTGCATTCTACGACATAGAATTTTAGTATTTATTGGAAACCTGTCTTAATTTATACTCATGAATATTATTATAGTTTTTTTTATCATACATCGTTGGGTCTTTGTGTCCCACTTATCTATATTACTAAAAAATAGACCAACGAGGGATGAAGGGTGTTTATTGCTTTCCGGGAGGACTTTAAGGGTTGCGATATGATATCCTTAGCTATGATGTTCCTTAGTTTGGTTTGGCTTATCGCTCTACGACCATTTTGGGCACACTTTAAGCTAATTAACGAGACCTACAGTCCGAACCACTCAACAAAAATCCATGCTACCGCCAGGATTCGAACCTGAAGTCTGTCTTTCCGAAGGCCACAGCGCTATCCAATTGGTCAACAGTCTGCATCATGTTCCTTAAGTACATTAGAGGTAATGACAAAGAAACAACTGATGTCTCAGATTTAAAATATTACAGATTATTATTAATATTTATACATCGGAACATTGTGTTTTAATAAGACAACAGACCACGTTCACAGCCAAAATTTTTAAATACGTGTTTATGAAATGTTTGTGACGCTATTTTTAAATTAATGTATTTAAAATTGGCGAACATAAATATTAAAATATGTAAATAATTTTGTTAAAATTCGTCGGTTCGTAAAGTCGATTAACTTGATATCGATCGATTGTTTTTTATGACGATCGATCGATTTATTTTGTAAGCGTATTTTGAAAATATGTATCCATCTAAAATAATATGCAAAGCCTGTCACATTGACTTGCATACACGTAGACAAAGGCCTGAATGGCCGAGTGTCTAGCGCTGTGGCACTCGGTTTGACGTTTTTATTTTATGATACTATACTTGACTTAAAACTAGCTGGAAATATCTACGGATTTCTCCTTTTCATTAAGTTAAAAATTGTATAGATCAGGGATGGCAAACTACGGCCCGCTGGCCAACTCCGGGCCCGCCGGACGGTTCTATCTGGCCCGCGGATAGAATTTTAATTTTGTATGTCCGAGGACATTAAAAGAAATATATATTATATATCCATCTCCTTTTCTACTTTGATGAAATATTATTTTTTTTCTTCCTTTTTTTCAAAGGACTGATGATCTTTTTTTACTTTGAATGATTTTTGTTCTACAAAACAAATTGACGGTAATAGCAAGCACAGACAGCTTTCAATTGGTAAAGTGTTAAAAGCAGAATTTTTTTGCTATTTATAGCTGTAGATTGGCGCCAACAAATTAGAGTTTTACAAATCATTATCGAAAGTAAGTTTCCCAAATTCAATATCTCGCGCCCAGAAAATCAGCGCTATGTTTGCTTCATCTTATATATGTGAGCAAGTGTTTTCAACTATGGACCTTAGAAAGAATTATTTCAGAAGTAGACGGACAGATGAGCATTTAACCTTGTTCCTTAGAATCAGTACATCTCACTTCTAACCTCAATATAAGGAACTTTTAAAAATGAAATTGCAATTTCCTTCATCTCATCATATTTAAAGTGTAATACTTGTATATTGTTTTTAAAATTTTGGAAAAATTTATCTTGGCCCGCCAAACTTTATTTTTCGATTTTTTGTCGCGCGACCGAAAAGGTTTGCCCATCCCTGGTATAGATATTTGCTAACATAATCTTGTAGCAATGCTTTTTTAAGATGAAGTTGTGCATATACTTTATAAGTTGAAGTTGTTTAAACACTTTAAGTCGTATATATATATTTTTTTTTAATTTAATAAAAATATCAGGTCCGTAAGTAGAACAAGTTTAAAACTTTCAATGTTCAAGGCTATGATGCTAATAGTTTTCTCATTTTTAATTTAGGAAATGAAAAAAATTTCTTTGCAATTGTTCTGATAGGGTTAAATTTTACGAAAAATTTGGTTTGTCGCCCTACAGTCATTTTGAGCGTGAATGGCCGAGTGTCTAGTACTCGGTGTCACAGGTTTCGAGTTCCCGGCGGTGCCATGGATGTTTGTAGGGGTTCGGAATTCATTTTAAGCTGTAGGTCCCGTCTTATATGACTGTAAGAGCATCACGGAGACGAGTCAGACTTCTACCTACGGATGCTCCATCACAACAAAAGCTGTTCCCTTTCCATTCAACCATGAGTCCATACGAATTCGTGGGTTTGGTTTACCAAGCGGGATAAGTAACACAACACATCAGTATAACAACATATGTTGGCACGTATCCATTGCGTATGCACTGAACTAAAAGAAGGAAACTATTCTAAAGTATAGCTGAGTGACAACGAAAATACAAGAAATAAAAATAATGTTTTTAATAAACATGCCAATAATTCATCTCTAAATAAATAAACTTAAAACCTTTTAGTTCCATGTAAGCATGGTCAATATAAACATAGAACTTTCACTAGATTCTGAATATTATTATAACAGTTGAGACAGTTTTCTTATAGCAGAATAAAAATATAACAAATTTTCAGAAATTCAATTGAAAGATTTCAATGCATGAATTCAGTTTCCTAATAGCTCGTGATATAACAGATGTATTTCGACTTCTAATGACTAGAAACAAACTCAAAACACTCTTCGAAAGTTAAAGAGTTAAACTAACTCATCCTTTTTCATGAAAATCGTTATTTGAACGCGACAATTTATTAAATGGCAACAACCATATGGGTCACCATTTAATAAATTATCGTGTTCAAATAACGATTAAAAATAAATTATCATATGTATTGCCCAACCACCACACTCTACTGTGTTCAGCGCCATTTTAAAATGGAACATTTTTTGTGGAAATAAATAGCATGGCGTTAAAAATAATTGCATAGATAAGGATCTTGAATACAAGATCGTACATATTTGGCAAAGTTTCTGATCTTTTATTCTGCAATGAAATAAAAAGGTTTCGTTTGTTTTGTTTTTTAACTTTATAGCGTTATCTACTTTAATCTTTCATCTAGAACAGGGGGTGGGCCAACACGCGGTCCGCCTTGAATATTTTTCCGGCCCGTGAGATTTATTGCATTTTTACGAAATATATTTATTTTATGGCCAAAATAGTGAAACCCAATGTATTAAAAAATATATTATGTGTGTATCCATATATTTAAATATTAACTGACGAAATTATGAGAAAAATTAATTAATTATTAATTAAATGAGTAGTTAATTAAATGACTTCGAAGAATAATTAAATTATATTCTGCGAATTCATGATGCAACATCTAATATAACAGGTTTTATGTTTCACTTTAAGTCACCTCGCCGACGCAGTAACCATCCCTAGACACGCACTGTTGATTGTGTTGATTGTGGATAGCAGAGCAAACCAGACTCTTAGTTCAAACTGTGAGCCCTTTTGGTTCAACTTACACCTGCGGAGCTTTTTTTTTTTTTTTTTTTTTTTCGAAAATGAAATTGACCCAACACAAAACTCTTTGAAGCATAACGGACGCTAACTTGCAACATCCATTACGATGTGCAAATACCCAAACTGAGATCGATTTGCAAAGCCTAAGTGAAAGAGTGGAGAAAAAAATATCACACTTGTAAAATAAATATTTTTAAATGATTTCATTTGTTTAATTTCGTTTATATTTATATATTTCCTTTTTAGTGCTCTATATTTCTTTATAATGAGCATTTAGTGTTATTATTTTATATTATCTATGTTTACGTGTAAGAATAATAGTAAACACAAAAATAATAACTCATTATGCTTCCATTTTTCACTCCAAAAAATGTCTATAGTGAGTCTAAATCTAATATGGGGATATATTATTTTATGTACTGCCCGCGGAGTTAAAATGCATTTCCAAAGTGGCCCACAAGATCATTTGGGTTAGCCACCGCTGATCTAGACCTAAAAGACTTTCAAAAACAATTGCTACTTAATTTTTTTTTTTTTTTAAATAAAATGGACGCTGATGAATCCTTTCTTTATACTCATTAAATTGAAACTATTTTGAGGAGAAAATTCCACACACTCAACTAAAGATAATCGTTGTTGCGAAATTCCTTGTTTCGATGTGCGTTGCGCTTTTAGCTCGTTATATTTCTCTCTAAATCTTTCAGAAATAAACAGTGCCTTATCTGAGCTGATATGGCGTCTTGTTTTAAGATGTTATCGAATCTGTTTTTGAGAGTGAAATCTGTTTAACAACATCGCAAAGACACTTACTGTGCCTGCGCCGATGTTCAAAAAAAAAAGATATTATTCGCTGATAACACCTTTCAGAACAAGAGCACTCGATATCTTTCGAATCATAAATAAATGTGAATATTTCTTGTAAGATACAAACAATATGTTACATTCGTATTAAACAAAAATATTTAGAATAATTTATGTCAGAGATGTACAGACCGCAGTTTCGTAGATCAATTTTACCTTAAAAAATCATATTTTCTTTTAGATTACCAGATTTTGATAAAATTTGAGTATTCACAGATTTTGACGAAATTAGAATATTCACAGATTTTGACGAAATTTGAATATTCCCAGATTTTGGCGAAAGTTGAATATTTCCAGATTTTTATGAAATTTGAATCTTTCCATAATTTTAACGAAATTTGAATATTCCCAGATTTTGACGAAATTTGAATACAGATTTTGATGAAATTTAAATGTTTCCAGAATTGGATATTTGAATATTCCCAGATTTTGATGATACCCGTAAAAATTACTGCTGCCATCACCCATCAGTGGGCTGTTGTTGGTATACGTAAATTGAACATGAGGCAAACTTTTATTAAAACACACACAAAAAAAAAAAAAAAAATTCCCCAAATTCAAAAAACAGAAGAAATAAAAAAGTGAATTTCAAAAATAAATTATATTTAATTGTCATTTTAGCTTTAATAGAAGAGCAAAAGGAGAATTTTTAATAAACATGTCATTCACCACCAAAATTATCCGTTATTTACGTGAAGTTGGATGAATGTAATAAATAAATTTTTGTCTTTCAGTCTCTATATTTTGTGATTTAAAGGCCCTAAACGTGAATATGTGTATGATTTTGGAAACCTCCTTTTCCTCAAAATCGGGAACAAGCATTATCTATCATCATCATTCTTCGAATAATCCATCATTCACTGAAGTATTTGATTAAACGAAAAATGGAAGTTTGCCGAGAGAAGCTCCTTTAATTTTTCAGTTTAATCAAGTTTTCAACAATAGCTACGTTAACCAATAGAACCTCACCGTTATTTGTGTCTTAACTATGTTCTGGTATTTTAATTACTATTTTATGAGTTTCTAATGTAAAATAGGGCAGATCTTCATTAGTTTAGCTAAAATAATACGTTATTTAGGAAAAAAATTACTCACTTTATAATGTAGATCTTTATGTGAAAATATAGTTTTTACTTTATACTTGTAGTTTTGCATTTAAAAATGTATGTTTAATCAAGGAGAAGAATAACATTCTAACTAAATTTCTATTTTATTATAATCCATAAGCTTCTTTTCTTCTTTTTTAAACTATGTAGAGAGATAAAAAATGTCAAGAAATTTTTAAAGACTTATTGAAAATGCAAGAAGAATAAATGCTTCGTAACAAAAGAAAACAATTACAAAATGCATATCATAATAAATTAGTAAACTAATTAATTATAGCATTAATAAATCATTTAATACATTTTAATAGCATGCCATCAGTTGAAAGCGTATACAGCTGGCAAGTAAATCCACCCCTACTTAGTAGATCTCAGGAAATGTTACGCACTGCAGTCATTGTTTTAATTTGGTTTCTTTTACTTGCTTGCTTTTCCTTTCTTTCATTTTATTATAAACAACCGGAACTTCGTGTTCTATAAATGTGTATCACGAACAGTACGCCACCTACTTGCAGGGATTATCTTCCGGTAATATTACTAGAGATAATTGGAGTATTTATGTTTTCAAGAGATAACTGCAGTTTACATCTCCCAACCATAATTGTAACATTTATATCTCCCAGACATAATTGTAATATTCCCATCTCCCAGGCATACTTGGAACTTTTAAATCTTCCAGAGATAACTACAACATTTACATCTCCGAAACCGTAGCATTTGCATCTCCCAGACGTAACTGTAATATTTAAATACTCCAGATATAATTGCAATATTTATATCTCACAGGCACAAATGTAACATTTACATCTCCGGACATAATTGTAACATTTATATCTCCCAGACATAATTGATATATTTAAATCTTCCAGAGATAATTGTAACATTCACGTTTCCCAGACATAATTGTAACATTTAAATTTTACAGAGATATCTGTAATATTCACATCTCCCAGGCATACTTGGAACTTTTAAATCTTCTAGAGATAACTACAACATTTACATCTCCGAAACCGTAGCTCCCAGACGTAACTGTAACATTTAAATACTCCAGATATAATTGCAATATTTATATCTCACAGGCACAAATGTAACATTTACATCTCCGGACATAATTGTAACATTTATATCTCCCAGACATAATTGATATAAATCTTCCAGAGATAATTGTAACATTCGTTTCCCAGAGATAATTGTAACATTCACGTTTCCCAGACATAATTGTAACATTCACGTTTCCCAGACATAATTGTAACATTTAAATTTTACAGAGATATCTGTAATATTTACATCTCCCAGACATAATTGTAAGATTTGAATCTTCCAGAGATAATTGTACCATTTGCATCTCCTAGACAATTGTAATATTTAAATCTTCCAGAGACAACTGTAACATTTACATCTGCCAGACATGATTGGAACATTTAATCTTCCAGAATTAACTGTAATATTTACATCTCCTAATATAACTATAATATTTAAATCTTCCAGAGACAACTGTAACATTTACATCTGCCAGACATAATTGGAACATTTAAATCTTCCAGAGTTAACTTAACATTTACATCTCCTAATATAAAAGTAAAATTTAAATCTTCCAGAGACAACTGTAACATTTACATCTGCCAGACATAATTGAAACATTTAAATCTTACAGAGTTAACTGAAACATTTACATCTCCTAATATAACTGTAACATTTACATCTGAAAGACATGATTGGAACATTTAAATCTGTCAGAGTTAACTGTAACATTTGCATCTCCTAATATAACTGTAACGTTTACATCTGCCAGACATAATTGAAACATTTAAATCTTTCAGAGATAATTGTAACATTTACATCTCCCAGATATGACTGTAATATTTAAATCTTCCAGAGACAACTGTAACATTTACGTGTTCTATGGAGGAAAAACTACCATCAGGATTCCTATTGTTGATGCGAGACTCTCAGATATGTTGTAACAATCGCCATAAAGAGTTTTCATTTCTAAAAGCGATGACAGCAGCACATGCAGCTACTAGTTTTTCAAGCTACATCCTCCTGCACATTAGCAGTACTTTCTACCATAGTTTCATGAGTCGCGCATAATTATATATATTTTTTAAAAAGAGGAGAATCTGTGGCGATTGTTATAGAGGCCTTCGTATCTGCTCTAGTTAAAGGAGTCATTTTTTATCCTATAACAAACAAATATGAGAACGATTATTTTTAGAAGTATTTCAAAACAATATTTAATTTTGCATAATTCTAAGTGTAAAAGATTATAATGAAATTAAGGATGAAAGATCATTAACCTTTTTTTTTTAAGCCAATTCAAAAATAATTCAAACCTATTGAAAAAAACATTTTTTTCTAATGCAGCTTGCAATACAGAGACAGTTATCTTTACGCCATTAGTGCACCGAAGTTACTCATTCATGGGGCACGTGTAGCTTGAAGATAGGCTACGGACGCGAGTAACACAAACCCCACAACGCTCTATGATTCTATTAGACTGAGACCTACAGTTTAAAGTGAATTCCGAACAGCTACAAATATCCATGGCACCACCGGGACTCGAACCCGAAACCTATAGCACAGACCGCCACAGCGCTGGTCACTCGGCCATCAGGCCCTGATAAATCATTCATGGGGGTAAAAAAAAAAATTGCGACATAATCCTATTTTAATAATATTTTTTACACTACATGTAAAAAGTTATTTCATAGAAACAGAAAATTCGAAATAAAAATTAAGTAATTAATAATAAATCGTATGAAATTAATTATTTTGTGAAATTTTTATGTTTTTATCAGATTATTTTTTTATTTTGTGAGAAAAAGAAAGTGGCATTAAAAAATATGCATGCACATGAATTTTCTACCATAATTTTTTTTTTTTTTTTTTTTTTTTTTTTTTTTTTAATATTTCTTTCAAATATAAACATTTTTTTTAAGTGAAAATAATTTATTATAAAGCAAACATGAAAAAACATGAAATTGCGATATACCATATTTTTAAAAATATTTTTACATTACATTTATTTTTGCGAATACCATATATTAAAAATATTTTTGCATATAAGAAATTATTTTATAGTAATAGATGATTAAAAATTTAAAAAATATGTAACTAATAAAAAATCGAATGAAACTAATTATTTTGGAAAATATTTTTATATTTTTATGATGATTATTTTTTATTTTGTGAGAAAAATAAAGTGACTTTAAAAATATGCATACACATGTATTTTCTACCGAACATATTAGCTTTTAAAAGTATGCATACATATATAGTTTTCGATATTTTTTCAATTCCTACTATTAGTTCACACTCTCCCTATGTATATTTTATATATCTTGTTCAAATTTTCAATCGTTCATAAAATACTTTTTATTCATCCATTCAAGTTCAAATACATTTTTGAACTTGTAGTGGATGACACTTCATATAGTTACAGTTTTTTTAAATATTAATTCCTTAATTAAATTTAATTAATTAATTTTAGTTTTATATGGGAAAAAAAATTTCCCTATAAGATATTTAGTAGGATATAAATTTAGGAAAAAATACCGTCAGTGGCGAAGCGTATAGATAGCTAGAAAAAAAACTTCTTTTTTCATTCTGGGTTCTAGTCTGAGTCGAGGAGGAAACAAAATGGAAAATGAAACATGTGAATAAATTAGTGAGAGAGATGGAAAGTATGTATGTGTGAGAGAGAGAAAGAGAATTTTTCTAACTTAAAAAAAAAATGAATGAAAATTATTTATAAAGAACTTTCTGCGATATAGCGAAAAAAGAAATTTGTCTTGCAATGGGAAAGTTGGTAGAGCGTCGGCGTAGAATCTTCATGCCTTCGGATCGAATCTCGTCGAAACATAACATTTTTTTTTATTTGATTTTCAAATAAAAAAAATATAAAGCGAATAAATAGTAACAAACAAAAATAATAGTCCAACACCCTATATAGAAAGGAAAATGGAAAATTGCAAGGAAATTCACTTTCTATTTCGCCACTTAATAGTGTGATTCTGTCATATGTATATTCATATTTATATTAATTGTAATTATTTGATAAAAAGTAACTAAAATAAAAAATTTTCTTTGTTGACCTAAGCAGGGATTGACTTTAAAATTTTTTTTTATATTACTTGTTCAATTCCTTCTATTAACTCACACTCTCCCTATATATGTTATAGGGAGAGGGTGAGTTATATAGATATCTCCCTATCTTGTTCAATTGAATTGATATTACAAATCAAATTGATATGACAAATTTTCAATCGTTAATAAAATACTTTTTATTCAGCCACTCAAGTTCAAATAAATTTTTTTGAACTTGTAGTGGATGACACTGGATGTTAATACAGTTTTTTCAAATATTAATTCATTCATTAAATTTAATTGATTAATTTTAGTTTTTTTTAGATTTAAGTTGCATATATGCACCAATAGATGGCGCCAGATAAACTTAAAAAAAATGAATGAAAATTATTTATTAAGGACTTTCTACAATAGAGTGAAAAAAAAAGTAGGAATTGACTAAAAAAATTTTTTTTTATTTTACTTGTTTATGTCTTAAAATACATTTTTTGAAAAAAATATTTATTTTAAATATAAACATTTTTAAGTAAAACTAACTTATTTAAAGTTATTTATTTATAAAGCAATTATTCATTGGTTTTTAAAGAGGTGAGGGAACTGCTTAACAAACAGACGTGGGCGAGTTCCGCAACAGACGTCGAGGAATGAAAATTAAAATAGCTTCTGAAAAACTATTTCGCCGGCTCGGTTTAAATTAACCCCTCAAGATGCAAAGTTGTGAAAATGAAATACTACATGGTCTGCTTCCTTTGTCTCTAAATAGAACTTGTTGCACGCCGGCTGCTTCCAAAATAGCGACCGAGATTTTGAATCTCCCATTCCTTCTCGCTTCTCTTCTTTGATTTCAAGGACCAGCTGCGAGTAATAGCATACGAGATAATTCAGCAGCGTTATCTGATATGTGTTAATGAATTAAAGTAAATGAAATATCATGTTATAATCAGTTATGAAAGCGACGCAAATTCAAAATGAAGCAGAAAAGATTTTATGTTTAATAAACTACAAAAATTTTAGAATTTGCTGACACAGCAAGACAAAAATTTTATTTAAAAAATTATTGTAGAATTAATTTTTAATATAAAACATATTTTACAATGATACATCGGTAGTCTTAATCTCTTTCAGATTCTTGGATTCATACCTTGGACTTACATATTTTACAATAATACCTCAGTATACAACCTTAATCTGTTCCAGATCATTGGACTTATACTTTTTTTTTTTTCCCCCTATGCAGCTGGCAAACAGACATGGACGTCTTTGGATGCCTATAAGGGCTACACCGATGTTACTCACTTTGCATTACCCAGGGGGCGCGTGTAACTTGATGGTAAGCCACGGACGCGGAGTAACAATGCCCCCGCAGCGCTCTACGATCCTATTAGGAACGGGACCTACGGCTTGAAGTGGATTCCGAACCACTATAACACCCATGGGCAAAGCCGGGATTTGAACCCGATACCTGTGGTACCGAACACCAGAGCGCTAGCCATTCGGCCATCAGGCCCCTATACTTCGAATATAAATAAGTTACAATGGTTACTCAGTACACACTAATCTGTTCCAGATCATTGAATTGCAGATTCTTAAAATATGTTTTTATTGTTTAATAAATTATAAAAATTTTTAAATTTGCTGACTCAAACTTTTTTACTTAAAAAAAATTGTAGTATGATTAACTTTTAATATAAAACATATTTTACAATGATACCTCGGTATATGAACTTAATCCATTTCAGATCCTTGGACTTATGTTTTGGACTAGAGTATGTTATAATGGTTATTCGGTACGCGACCTTAATCTGTTGCAGATTTTTGGATTCGTAACTAAGACTTAATATTTTACAATGCTTCCTTAGTTTAAGGTCTTAATCCAGTGATTCTTGACATATACTTTGACTTACAGATTTTACAATAGTACTTTTATATACGGCGTACTTGTTGCACGCTGCTTCTAAAAAAGCGACCGCGATTTTGAATCTTCACATTCCTTCTCGATTCTCTCTCTCTGATTTCAAGGACCAGCTGTGAATAATAACATACAAAATAATTCAGCATCGATATCTAATATGCGTGAATGAATAAAAATGAATAAAATATCATGCTACTTAGAATAATCAGTTACGAAAGTGACGCAGATTCTTAGAATAAGATTTTATTGTTTAATAAATTAGAAAAATTTTAGAATTTGCTGACTCAACAAAATAGGTTCTTTTAGTTTAAAAAAATTATAGTATGATTAATTTTTTAATTTAAAACATATTTTTCAATGGACTTACATATTTTACAATATGTAATTCCAAAGTATATGCCCTTTTTTTTTCTGTACTCGGCCTTAATCTGTTCCAAATCATAACTTGTATTGTGAATACATATGTTACAATGGTTACTCAATATATGGCCTTAGTTTAGGCCTTAATCTGTTGATTCTCGAGATATACTTTGACTTACATACACTGAAGTGACAAAAGTCATGGGATAGCAATATGCAAATTTTCAGATGGCAGTAGCATCGCGTAGAACAGGTATAAATGCGCAGTGCTTTCGCAGAGCTTTCATTTCTGTTCAAGTTATTCATGTGAGGAGGTTTTGACGAGATGATGACCGCACGACGGGAATTAACAGACTTTGAACGCGGAATGTTAGTTGGAGCTAGACGCATGGGTCATGCCATTTCGGAAATCGTTAGGGAATTCAGCATTCCCAGATCCACTGTGTCAAGAGGTGCCGAGAGTATGAAATTTCAGGCATAACATCCCACCCTGGACAGCGCAGTGGTCGACCGCCTGCACTTAACGACCGAGACCGGCGACGTCTGCAAAGAGTCGTAAATTCTAACAGACGAGCAACACTGCGTCAAATAACCGCAGAAATCAATGGGGACGTACAAGGGACTTGTCTGTTAGAACTGTGCGGAGAAATTTGGCTTTCTTGGGCTATTCCAGCAGAAGACCGACTCGAGTGCCTTTACTGACAGAACGACATCGCTTGCAGCGACTCGTGGGCAATGGAGCATATCGGTTGGTCCCTAGATGAATGGAAAACCGTGGCCTGGTCCGATGAGTCACGATTTCAGTTGGTAAGAGCTGATGGTAGGGTTCGAGTGTGGCGCAGACCCCACGAAACCATGGACCCAAACTGTCGGCAAGGCACTGTTCAAGCTGGTGGTGGCTCCGTAATGGTGTGGGCTGTTTTTTCATGGAATGGGCTTGGTCCTCTGTTGCGACTGGACCGAACATTGACTGGAAATGCTTATGTTCAGCTACTTGGAGATCACTTGCAGCCATTCATGGACTTCATGTACCCAAACAACGATGGGATTTTTATGGATGACAATGCGCCATGTCGCGGGGCCACAACTGTTCGCGATTGGTTTGAAGAACATTCTGGACAATTCCAACGAATGATCTGGCCACCTAGATCGCCCGACATGAATCCCATCGGGCATTTATGGGACATCATCGAGAGGTCTGTTCGTGCCCAAAATCTTACACCATCAACGCTTTCACAATTATGGACGTCTATCGAGACAGCATGGCTCAATATTCCTGCAGAAGACTTCCAACGACTTGTTGAGTCCATGCCACGTCGAGTTGCTGCACTTTGCCGGGCGAAAGGAGGGCCGACACGGTATTAAGAGGTATCCCATGACTTTTATCACTTCAGTGTATTTTACAATATGTACTTTTTATACAGCTTTAATCTGTTCCAGATCATTATACTTATATTTTGACTTTCATGTGTTACCATGGTTACTAGGTATACGCCTTTAATCTGTTGCAGATTCTTGGATTCTTTTCTTGTACTTACATGTTTTACAATGGTTCCTTAGTTTAGGGCCTTAATGATTCTCGACATGTACTTTGACTTGCATGTTTTACAATAGTGCTTATGTGTACGGCCTTAATCTGTTCCAGGTCAATGGACTTATATTTTGAATGTGCATATGTTACAATGGTTACTCGGTATAGGACCTTAATATGTTGCAGATTCTTGGATTCATACCTTGAATTTACATATTGTACAATGGTTCCTTAGTTTACTTCCTTAATCAGTTGATTCTCAACGTATACTTTGCACTATACTTTTGGTTATACTTTGCATATTTTATAATATGTAAGTCCAAAGTATATGTCCTTTTCTTTCTGTATACGACCTTAATCTGTTCCAGATCAGTAGAATTATATTGTGAACGTACAAATGTTGAAATAGTTGCTCAGTATACAGCCTTACTATGTTGCAGATTCTTGGATTTGTATCTTGGGCTTACCTATTTTACATTTGTTCTTTAGTTTAGCGTCTTAATATGTGGATTCTCGTCATTCACTTTAGACTTACATAATTTGCACTTTTGTATATGGCCTTAATCTGTTCCAGATCATTGAACTTATATTTTGAATGTGCATATGTTACAATGGTTACTCGGTATAGGGCCTTAGTCTGTTGCAGATTCTTGGATTCGTACCTTGGACTTACACATTTTACAATGGTTCCTTAGTTTAGAGCCTTAATCAGATGATTCTCTACATATATTTTAGACTTACATATTTTACAATAGTACTTCTGTATACGGCCTTAATCTGTTTCAGATCATTGGACTTAAATATACGTATGTTGAGCGTACGTATGTTACAATGTTTACTCAGTATATTGCCTTAATCTGTCACAGATTCTTGATGAAAATTTAACACATTTTGTTTTCTCTTTTCTCTCTGTTCCAGAAGTGAACCTGGTTGAAATACATCAGATTTAACGTTTATTAAAAATTGGCCTAAAGAAGTTTGCATATGCATTTTCGTCGGGATGTAATATTGTCTGGTCATTTCAGGCAATATTGTTACGATTTGTTTGGGCAGCAAAAACATTTCTCTACAAAATTTTGTGACATCAGTGCATTTTGCAAAGATTCAGAAGTCCGCGAGTCGTATTCTAAACGAAGTTCGTATACCAGACAAAGTTTCTAATATTTATTATTTTAATATTAGTTAGTTAGTTAACGTCTAATTATTATTTTATTTATTTATATCTTTGATTTACTATTTCAACATAAAAAAGGATTTTGTACTGTTACATATATTTATAATAACTTCTCCATGAGTTGCATAGGAAAATATATATATATATACATAATTTTTTACCAATGATTAATAGCCAATAGACTTTTGTTGTTATGTATGAAATAAATAAAAATATAGATAGGGTTGGGGTTTAGGGTTGGTATGTAATTAATGAAAGTTCTAATCACTTAATTTTTAATAAAATAGAATGATTCAAATAAAATATTTTTCTCATGAATAAAATCTAAAATTTTTAATAAACTAAGCCCGACTTAAATTCTGTGTTCTGTATTTTCATCATATTCTGCCAGTCTTTCAATAAATAATAATAATTGCCGATTGCGTGACTTTCAAAATAAAGTTAACATGATGAATGATGCAGACTGCAAACAAACTAGCTTTTTTTAGTGCACGTGTCAAACACGTGCTCTTGGGTTCGCTGTCTGTTCAATTTTTTGTAATGGGAGCATCGCCACGAATTTTTGTTTCTTACTCCCGCTCACTGTAACAAACAATAGAAACATCTGTCTGCAAACTAGCAAGTTTTTACCACAAGTTCATAATATGAATCACAGGTTTAGTTGCTTTTTTTTTTTTTTTTCAGTTGTTACTGAATGAACTAGTAAAACATTTAGCATCTGTTCTCTGTGTTTTCTTTTCTTTGCTTTTTTTTATTATTTAAAAACAATTTATTTGCACTTTTAATAACAGAATAGAAAGCCAATCGCTGGTACAGATGATTCAAAATAAATTGATCTGCATTAGGCATGTGATTAATAATCCGTTAGACATAATTTGCACTAATCTTTGACACAACTCCTAAATGACTAGTCAAGAATTACTACATGTTTGTTATTGGTCCTTAAGGTTCTGAATTTCTAATTAAATCAGCAACAACAAAATTATCTTTGAATTTTAAATGTTCATTAAAACACAACAGTAACATTTGCACTAATTTAAATGAGTTCCAAACAGCCCCTAAATGATTAGTCTAAAATTATGTTAATTTAAAATTGGCTCAGATAGTTCTGAATTTTTAAATAAAAAAATGTATATATCCATGATTTTTAAATGTCCATTAAAACATAACACTAAAATTTGCAGACAGCATAAATGACTAATCTAGAATACGATAGATTTAAAATTTAAATAGTTCTACTTCCAGACAACTCCTAAATGACTAGTCTAGAATTACGATAGAAAATAGTTCTTAATTTCTAATTAAATAAAAAATTATATCTGTGTTTTTACATGTTCATTAAAACACAGCAATAATATTTGCATTAATTTAAATGAATTGCAGACAGCTCCTAGAAGACTAGTCTAAAATTATGATAGATTTAAAATTTTAAAAATAGTTCAAAAATCTAATTAAATTAGCAATAAAAAATATCTGTGATTTTTAAATGTTCATTAAAAATACAACAGTAATATTTGCACTAAATTAAATTAGCTCTAGACAGCTCATAGAAGACTGGTCTATAATTGCGAGATGTCTAAAATCCCTCGGATAGGTCTGTATTTCTAATTAAATTAGCAATAAAAAAAATATTGATTTTTAAATGTTCATTAAAATACAACAGTAATATTTGCACTAATTAACGAGTTCTAGACAGTTCCCAAATGACTAGTCGAAAATGAATATCGATGCACTTTCTTGGTTCATCCCATGCCAGATTTAACTTCAATTGAAAATTTATGGGATGGCCTGGGTGTCGACAAGTTGGGGTATAGCCAAATTAGAGGCAATCTGACAGTAAATGTAAATGAAATATCACAAGATTTCGTAAGAAAATTGAATGCCTCATTGTTCGATTGCATTGCTTTGCTCATTCAAACAAGAGATAGCCAGCTAAACGAGGTCCTAGGATTTGCGTTTATTTGTGAGTTTTTATGCTTTTTGTTTCGTTTTACTTATTACTTACTTACTTACTTATGCTTATTACTTAGTAATTACTTATAGTTCGGCTACGGCCCGACTCGTGGCTCAGTAACAACGTGCGCCGCTGGTGAGTATTAGAGCTGAGGTGCAATCCGCTGGCGGCTTTGTTTCAGACACTGTTTCAAAAAAACGAGATTCGATTCGATGGCGTCTGTGATGTCCAGCGTCTTGTCTTGTTAATCAGACTACCTGGTGGGAATTTTTCAGGATTTTCTCCCATACGGTCCTTCAAAAAATTCCACCTGAAAGTACTCCTGGAAGGCACTTCCCTCCTTCTTCAATGAATCGAAGCAAAGCGCGCATGCTCATAGGAAACATTATTACAGATACGCATGCGCAATTTCCTATGAGCATGCGCGCTAGGGAGAAAAAAATATCGGACGATAAAAAATGCTGTATGCAAAAACTCTCTATAATTATTTTTTTTTCCTAACTTCTTAGGCGAACAGTTAAAAGGCAGGTCCGAGTTTCCATTCGAGCTATGCATTTATGATCAATGGTAGATGTTAAATCAACTGAAGTAAGTATTAAATTATCAATTATTTAAAAGTAATATTTATTATTATTAATATGATAGATGAAACTCAAAAACATGAAAGCACATATAGTTTGGTTTGTAGCTCTACTGTCATCTTGTGCACACTTTTGGTTAATTAGACCGGGACCTATAGTTTTAAAGTGGATTTCGAACCCCTCACAAACATCCATGTCACCGCCAAAATTCGAACCTGAACTTGTGGTACCAAAGGCCAGAGCGCTGGCCAATTGGCCTAGGCCGCTGAAAGCATATATGAGTCACTGTGTGATAATATAAAAAATTATATAATAGGAAATTGCTGACATCTAAGTTTCCTTCTTTCTTTTTTCCCTAAATATTATTTTTTAAAAATTTGTCTACAAATTCAAACTTCCACAAAATAAGCAGAATTACGAAAAAAAAAAAAAAAAAAAAATTCAGAATCAGTGTTTATTCAGCAACAAAAGAGCACACACGTATTACTTTAAATACATCCTGCGTAAAACTTTTTTAAAGGAGTGGGCAAAGATTAGAAGAGATGACCCTCCGTTTTTGTCTGCCGTGTAGAAGAACAAAAAAAAAGTAAATCGCCATAGATTAGATAAAAACAGTCGAGCAAGGCCATCAAGGCAGGCTATTATGTGAAATTGGTGGGAAAGAATATTCTGGAGTCAGTCCAAGAGACCTTTACTTCCTGAATGTTTAATCTCTAAATCTCAGTTTGGACTTAGGGAATTTAATGGGGGAAAAAAAACGCAAGTTTTACTGTAGGCATCAAAAATTGAATTTAATTTACCTCTAAAAATAAATTTTTGGACAACAAAAAAAGCCATAATTTATATTAAAGATATACTTAAAAATATAGACGAAAAAAAAAAAAATGTATCAGAAGACACGTCGGGACTCAACAAAATTTGTATCCATACATAAATGTTTCATTCTTTTTTTTTTTTTTTTTTTTTAACGTTTGTTCCTACAAAAAAAAAAAATATATTTTATTTTAAATAAACAAAAATAAATTAATTTCCCTTATGCAACACTGCAGTTGGCACCCCCTCCCTCAAGTTCTTTTATAATGTTTCACTGAAAATAAGGAAAAACTCATTCTAACACAATTATAAATATACTCTCCGAGCTATATAATTTCAAAAAATAAAATAAAAACTCTGGTTAAAATAAAAAAAATTGTTGTAAACGTTTAGAATAGTAATATATGACCCACCAAATTTACCATTTTAAGCTGTATTTACCACAGAGTAATAATAATTTTTGCATCTAACTCCCTGTGACTGCAGTCCTGGACCATGGGCGTCTGCCTACTGGCAGATTCCGAAACAGGAGACGTTTTCTTTTTATGCAGTAGAATTGTCAGCCCTACGCCCAACAGTCATAGTAGAACTGGGGCCTGATTTTCTTTGATTTATATTACTTAAGATAATGAAAATAAAATAATTTTAAATGAAGAGAGTAGTTTTATTTTCTAAATTGTTTCTACTGCTGCTTTGCTGCGTAGTCGCCAAAACGAAAAAATCTGCATCTTTTAATTTTGGAATTTTTTTGAACCCAAGACGCTTTTGGACTAATATTTATTTTTGGAGATAATATAAACTGCACACACGTGCTAAAATTAATAGTCAATCCGTAAACCAGTTCAGCTTAAGAATACTCTAAATAGGGGGAAGTTATTTATAGCCACACTTAAATGCTTTTTAAAAGTCATTTAGGTTAGGTTAGGTTAAGTCAGAAATAAGTCAGACAAATTGCATTAGACATTTATTCACATGACATGCCATTCAAAATAATGGCTTGCGATTAAAATACATTTCAAATTTTTATAGCAATGGTATTACAACAGCAAAATGTACTATAATGCACATGAACAACATATTACAAGGATAATTCATTAGCACATCAAAAAAGTTTTTCATCCTTCCTTTCCGATAGATAAACTATGTCTCAAAAATTTTTTTGCAAGGAATACGTCTACAAAGTTCCACACCTCCCCTCCAAAAAAGATCTTCCGGTAAATTTGCATAGAACAATGGCCTTGCCATCTACTTCAACATGAGTTTTCGAAAGCCACAGTGCAAGCGATTTGATGCAGACGGAATAGATTACATACATCGGAAGAAAATAAACTCGACGTGCATGTATAAAAATGATACAACTTTACAAGTATGAATGACAGGCACATATAAAAATAGATAAATTTATACATCGTAAAAGGAAGAACTTTTTTTTTTTTTTTTTTTTTTTTTTATCGTACCAGATCAACAAAATTATACAAGTGTGCGCTCATGAGCCAGTTTTATGAAGATTTTATCTATTCAAATAATCGGTATCAGTATAAATTTATATTGAACACTTTAAAGGATAGCAATCATTTTAGCTGAAATACAGTCAATATTCCTATAACAAGGCTGATTTGTTCCGTGTTACACGGAGTATTTTTTAATGGAATAGGGACAAGATCATCTTAACGTACTGCAGAACCAATAATATATTCATGAATTATTGAACGTCTCCAAAACCTAAGAAGGCAGATGGTTGGTTGGTTGGTTTGTCGCTCTACTGCCATCTTGTGAACACGAGGGCTAAACAGACCGGGACCTACAGTTTAAAAGACGATTTCGAACCACTACAAACATCCATGGCACCGCCGGACTAGAAGCCAGTGGAGCAGGAAGAACCGAACCAAAAGCTGTACTGAATCTGGTGCTTATACCGACGATAAACCCAATAAAAATACTAGGAAATCTTTCCTTGAGATTGAGGAAGGTAAGAACCCTCTAAGATTCCTCCGATGGGTGTATTCCCTGTGGTTTGCGTCGACACAATACTATCTTCCTCGATCTTTGCCTTGTGGTGCGCCTGGACCATGCTGAATCTGCTGCATCCCTACTGTTCTACTAACGAAAGATCTCAAGTCAAAGGGTCTGGCATTTAACAATAATGCATGTCTCTTTACAATAACAGCACATAAGGCAGAGATCATTACATACTTGAAAATTATTTGTAATTATATAATAAACATAAAATTCAATGAAAGAGAGATTGCATACACTAGACCAAATTTAAAGAACTCAATAAAAAGTGGAATTTCCAAAACGTTTTCATATTAAATTTCAGTATTTAAGTACTGATATTTAATAAAATTTACGGGCACACAATTCAATCCAAATATTTTAATACTTCCAAGGCTTCATACAACACTAAGTGAAATAAACTTTAGTTTAAAAATAACCCTTTAAACTTAAGGTGTAAGTGGAAAGGTTCCCATGTATTAGGAAAATTAAAACATGCAATGTTCAGCAATAACAGATCAGTTGGAAATGACAGTATTTCAATAAGTTTTCACTGTGGCTCTTGTCTTAATTCATTTTATCTAATCCTATACAAGTTCGTGCTAAAGCTAATGGTCCACGTTCAGCTCAAGGTCCTTTTCAATCTTGTATACAAGTTCGTGTTAAAGTGAATTGTCCAATTTAATAAAGCTCTATCGTAATGCTCACTAACAAGTGTGTAAAAAAGCTAAAGTTCGAATCAACTGGTGGTTACAATAACTGTTGGAAAAAATGAGTAGATACGGTGAAGATTGCGACAATATTTCGCATAGACAGACAAGGGTTTCCAAGCTTTGTCAAATAAGATATCTAAATCAGAATCATTAACCCTCACCAGTTCTTGTAGAAGATATTACTCTTCCATTCAGTAGTATCATGTTATACGAAAGATGTCCCAATTTTTGCACCGTGTTATAGGATTGACTGTATTTGCAGACTTGTAAATTTCTTATATGAGAATCCAATTATGAATCACGTTCAACCTAATTACAAAATGGACGCAAATATTTCGGTACTAAATTTGTCGAAGTTTCTTTAATACAGCGTGGGAAATTTTTTTTAAAATCTTAGTTTTTAAAGTGAGAACATTGCAAATTAAGTCCATTATGTAATATAAAGCTGTAAAACACGACCTACATTTTTCCAACATATAAAACATGGAATACAAAATGAGCAATTTTAAAATAAGCGATTGAAATTTCAAAGTATTTTCGAGTATTTCAAATAATTACATTCCAAATACAATAAAAATTTTGTAATAATAACTATTGCAAGACTGATAAATGTATTTTAATATTTAAGATTATCTCAAAAACGTTAGGGTTTTTTTTTTTTTTTTTTTTTTTTTTTTTTTTTCCAACCAAAAACACTATGACGACAATCAATTGGAATTCCATTTATTATCCATTAACAGATTCATAAAATCTCACTGATAATTGGAATGATTGCTCTGCTTTTGCTCCAATTTTTTTTTAATAAATTTTTTAAATTCCAACTGCAGTCAGTATAACATGGCTTAAATATTACAAGATTCGACATCAGATGCACCCAATTTGAATAAATGAGTAATATTAAATTTTTTTAATAATAATTAAAAGATTAACTGCAAAGTCTTGTCGATTCTTTTCAATGAATATTTTTCAAAAATTGAATTACACATTCTTCCATTTTTTTTATTTCCTAGAATAAAAATTGCATTATAGAAAAAATTAGTAAGAAATATATTGAGTTCTAATGTTTAACATGCAATAGAATTTTCAGTGCAATTAAAAAAAAATAAATTCTGAGGATTTTGGACATCAGATCTGGAAATGGATTGGACTTGAGTTCAAACACAATAAAGATTGTCATACATACGACACGTTCAGACAAAACTATTCAAACAGGATATACAAGTGGCACAAACATCTAAACATCACTCCATCACTGGTAGGATTCATAAGTAGGCATTCAAAAAGATATGTACAAACACTTGTTAAAGACATATCACCATTTTACATTCCATACAAAAAAACCACACTATAAAAAAGCTTACCACACAGTTTTATCACTTCATAAAAATACAACAGTCCTCTTGTATCTGAAGACAAGCATTTATGAGAACACAGAATGCACATTATATGTTCCCATGACATATAAGACATTTTATATTTATCCAATCGTAGGTTTTTTTTTTTTTAATTTGTTTAGATCTAATATTTGTTTTTAATGAGTTAATATGTAGATGAGCTCCTATAGCTTCCCGTTATAAATATTAACCTAATACTATTAGCTCCCAGCAATTTATTTTAACCTTGACAAACTATTGTATTTCTGTACTCAAAACTTAACAACTGTCCTCATATTTACATATTTTAAATATCATTAGAAGTGTGAAGAAAAGGAAACAATTATGGAAAAAAAGATTTTATTCAAGAAAACAGATAATCTTCCAGTGTAAAGGAAAACTGGAGAATAAAACGCCCATTCAATTGCATAAGAGTTAAAAACTAATGAATTACAAGAGGACTTTTGTAAAACAAATATGAGCAAATCACAAAAACGAGTCATAAATATTCAATCTTTCAGTAGAAAAAGTAGCTCATTTTAAAGGAAAGAATTTACATTTTACAAACAATGATGCCATCAAACCAAAATAAGCCATTCATAACTCCTTAAAACAAAAAAAAATGAACAGAACAGAAAGTAATAAAACACGTCTATGCCCCACACATGTATTATTAGCAGCTTTTAAAGATAAGAACATTATCACAGCTTTGCCAATAAAAAAAATCAGTGCATTTAAAACATTACTTTAAAAAAATAAAGTTCATAATAAGATATTTATTTTCAATAGCTATGATTGTGATAATAATAAAGGATGTAATAATTTAGATGAATGAAAAGCACTACATTAAAATCAACACAAAATCTCATAAAATAAGTTTTATAAACATCATAATGAAATAAAGAAAACTATGAGTAGAAAATAAATTCTCAAAACCACACAACCACTTTGAATAATATTGTATAAGCACAGCTGTAAAGAATGAAGAATCCGACCACAGATGACATGGAATGATAAACTGCTGGTTTAAAGATGAAAATCGACAAATCAATATGGGATACTAGTCACATAAATAAAGCACAAAATTGCTTTGAAAGAAAGTAAATAGTATAGTTTTCATTTAATTTTCCTTTCAATATTATGTAATCTAAAATTTCAATTATTAAAAATTAAAATTATTTTTATTGCAATTAAAATCCCTCTCAAATGACACAGCCCTACAATGCTGCTGTTTTTCAATACATCCAACATAGCAGCTTACCAATTTTCCCCATGATCAGTGATCGGACTCTATACAAATTATTTTCAATTCATTCACTTAACTGCAACTAAAACCTTTTTAGCCCCATCAAACTGAATGGGAATACCCTATCAGTGCACTTCAAAAATCATGCTAAAATCGAAACATGCAATTTTAACATGTGACAAAATTCACACAAAACTTTCAAAAAACTCTCACTCATAAATAATCTCCAACACATTTTGGAACATTTGCCAATACAAAATGTTTTATAATTTTCATTGTCTTGAATTTGGCACTAACATTGCAACCATTTAAATGACATTATCATTCGCATAGTTGAGACATACTAAAACAGAAAACCATAACATAGTACAAGGATAATTCAGACAAAACAAACACATGCTAATATTATGTTAAAATAAAATCAAGATAAAATGATGCATTTTTGAAACATTTTTTACTTTCCCTTGAAAGACAGCCAAATAGGTTTTCAATAATTAAAAATGTTAGACATTAACTGCATATCATAAAAATTGTCCTTTTTATTTAAACTAAAAATGTATCCCCTAAACAATTTTTTTTTTATATAATAGTATCCAAATATATTTTATTAAAGCTAATTTTTCATATTTTGAGCTGATTTAATTAAAAATAAAAAATTATTCATAGTAGTTTTTTTTAAAGTAATCCTTATTGATCTAATACTTTTTAATCAAATTAAGAATCAAAATATATTCATAATTAGCCATGGAAAAAATATTTTCCATCCTTCAAAAATGTTTCACTCATATAATTAAGAAGTTACAATGGAAAAAAACAATTGTACTGGAAACAATGCTTAAACCTAAAAATTAGATAAACACAAAATAAATGTACACTTCAGACAATAAAAACCAAAGGAAATTTTATATTCCTAAACTTACTCATGACTTGCATAGCTGCAAGATAACTGTCTTTTTTTATTATTATTATTATTATCTAAGACACTTGCATATACCAATTTATTATTTTTTTTTTATTCTGGCTGTTTACGGTGATAAGCATCGAGTAAATCTAAATACAATCAATGTTATATAATTTCAATAGAAATTTAAGATTTCTCAAAAATTCAAAATTCTTTTTAAATTATGCATAAAAACAAAAATGTACAACATTGAATTAACTTTAAATAAAACTGAAAAAGTACCACCAACTACATTCGCACATAATATGCTAATTAATAGACCATTAAACAATTGAACATTATTTTGAATACTATACTTATAAATCTGAAGTGAAAGGAAATTGGCAATATTTGCAAAAATCAGTTTAATTAAAAAATAAATAATTTTCTAAAAATAAAATGGCTACACATCGACATTAATGTAATTTTAATGATATTTAATAATAAAAAATATCAAACACCTGTTCACAATAAATTTATATTTTGAAAAAAAACAAACAGTTAAATATCGTGTTAAATTTACTCAACTGCCAATATTTGTAATCAATAAATCTTTTGTTTGATTTCATAATCTTTTACTTTAAAAAAATAAGAAAAAATTACTCTAATTATCAGAATTACTTTCATATTTAAATATTGCAGTATCCAAAAGTAATTTGGCAGACCTTGTACTTACTATGCATACAAATACTTTTCTTAGAAATACTTCCATTATCCTTTCCACAACCATTAAAATTCTGATGAAACATTGCATTAATGAAATGAAACTTCAATACAAAAATTGCAAGCTTACATCTCTTTTCATGATATATTTCATGCCTTTACAAAACACACAATTTACAAAATTAAATTATTTGAATTATAAACTTTATTTTTCAATAAATTAATATATACATATTAAATTTATTTCAAAAGCTATACTATTTTAATAAAAAATGAAGTAAGGATTAATATATGTTTATTTAAATAATACATTTTATTTACATTCTATAAAACTCAAAACATTTTTTGGATGAAAAAATATATAAAATTTTCAAAAAATCATGCTGACACTTAAATTAAAATTAAATGAAATAAACTATGGATTAGCTTTAATAAAATAACTATATTTCTCAAGCAAAAGTAGAAAATGTAATCTAACATTTTATAAAGTAGGCCCAAAATTTTAATTAAACATTTAATTAATATTAGTATATATAATGTATTATCTAATAATTAATTTAATTTATATCAATGCCCAAAATTTTAATTATCAAATGCTGAAAATTGCAACACTCATAATCATAAATATATGCAATAGTACAATAGGAGTAATAAAAATATTGAAAAAAAATTTAATTTTAAGTTCAAGTAGTGTTGAAATTATATATTTTTTTAATATGCATTTTAAAGAAAGTCAAAATTTAAAAAATATGTAACTATCAGCATTTAATACAAGATTAATATTAGTATAATTTTCAGATGAAATTTTATGAACCACTTCATCAAAAGATACTATTTAATTTACAGATTTTTTTTTTCCTTTTAAAGTGAAAACTTATTTCAAATATAAGTCAAATCTTAAAATACTTAGTAGAAATTTTTTAAAATAAACTCACTCAAAATCAGAGTATGAACAATTCCTTATTATATTATGATGAATATTCATAAAAGTAATAACATCAAATTCGAAACCCATTTCTGCAATAAAATAAAGATCTACAGAAAAATGACTTATGAACAACAGGAACCATTACAAAATAAAATATTTTATTATGCAACAATTAAATAAAGAATTTTTTTTTTTTTTTTTTTTTTTTTCCCCTTTGCTGTTTAGAGTCATCTTTACATACAAAAACAGCTTTTTGCTGTAGAAGGAACTCTATAATATTACTGTACAAATATTTTCTGCAATACAATACACACAAGGCATTTTGTATGATAAAAAGTTTTTTTCTTTTTCAATTTAAACTAGTAAAAATGAGCATGGCCACAGGCACACAAGAAAAGATTCAGGTTCATTTACAATACATCAATGATACAATAAGAAATACAAAGCAGTCGAAAGTTACACAAATATTTCTCCTTCAGAATAAATATGCAAAGACTGGACACAATAATAAAAATATAAAACATAAGAGTTAATGAAATACAGATGTTTTATAATACAAACTGTCCCAAAACATTAGAGTTAGGGATTTGTTTTTATATACATTCATTCATTACAACAGTACAGTAATGAATTCAAACTTTATATATATATATCTTTTAAGTTTATTTCTTGCAGAACATTTGTATCTCAATTACCTCAATTACAAGCATTTAAGATTGGTTCTTTTTTAAAATTTGAAAACATTTTTACACTTAAAAATATTACAACAAAAAAGTTATTAGAAATATTTTCTCGTATTTTTAAATGAAATATTCAAAAGCACCTTGAAAAAAATGTATCAATTTACTATTTTAGTTAAAATTATTCTATTAGATAAACTTGCATCTGAATTATAAATGTATTAATTGTTTGTACATAAAATATATCACAATTTTTCAAAAATAAGTTTTATACCAATTGTACCATTGTACAGAGCAAATAATTTATTATAAAAATTGGTTCCAACTGGAAGGGTTTTTTTTTTTTTTTTTTTTTTTTTAATATCAAGCTGCTTTAATCTTCTTTACTCCTACTTGAATGGGCTACATTACCATTGGAAATTACATCATTACACACACCATTGGTTTTTGCATTTCTGTAAAATAAATTTTTAGTATTAGATAAATTACATATTTAATTATTTTTTATTTAATAAAATCTTCAAATTAATAGAGAATTAAATTTAGGATTTTACAGACTTTTAAATGCATAAATTAATAAAATCTTACAAAACAAATATAATTTAATAGATCTTTTTAAATCTGCTTTACTTTAATATATTCTGAAATAAATAACAAAATCTATTAGAAGAGTTCAATGAAGTAAAGCAATCAAAACTGCATAATTGTTTAAAATTTTTTCAAAATCAATAACTTCTTTTGAATCCAGCATTTGATAGCGTGACACATTCCACAATCCGACACACAGTCGTTGCTTTTGTATTTTTCTTATGGATTTTCCGTTTGTTGAACTTGACCACCAGATGGAAACAATGCTGCTGGTATTTTTGCCCAATGTTTATCATAACTGTAAGTGTTGGTTTCAGCTCAGTATTTCATATGTTTAATATATAAATGTTAAATGTTTAGCTTTTTTATATTTAGTATCCTCCATAAAACTATATTAATGCTCGATGATCTAGCCAAATGATATTCCTTAATGGTCTGAACATGCCCAATTAAATTGTGCTTGATGTATTTATAAATAAATGGTCAAAAAATAAACTTAATATTACTTATAATAAATTAAAGAAAAATTTTGCAATTTTCTTCTTCTACAAGTTTTACTTCAAGACTGTATTCCATAACCAACAGCATACTAAGCGTATTGATAATCGTTACAAAAATAACTTCTTTTATAAAATAGAAGTTAAGACTTATTAATTATGTAGTTTTTTAAAGAAAATTAATAACTATTAATATTTGTATTTTATAAATTATACACAATTGCAGTTTCAGTGTAAATTAAAACAAAATAGATGTTCAACTCCAAATCATATTAATAACAAGATTATATGATTGTGTTATATCCATTTAAGCCAAAATCAGAACAAAACCAAGCTGAAATGACAGCCCTAGCAATTTTCAATATTTTTCAGAATAATAGTTTTTAAAGTTTTAAAATATTTTACAGTTTTACTACAATGGCAGAATAAAGCATGTCATAGAAAGTTGTGTTTCTGAGTAATGCCAATTTCCGTATACCTTGCCAGCCATACACTTTATCCAGCCATCAATAACGTAGAAAATTAGAAAGCAACCAACTCACATGAATTTAAAAAGAATGGTATCATTAGGGAAGAAATGTCATTTAAGAAGCATTTTAATTGCAATAAAAAGGATTTCAATTTTTAATTATTAATACTTTAAGTGACATGATATTAAAAGAAAAACTAGATGAAAAATTCTACAGTCATTATACTTTTTCTTTTCAAAACAGCTTTTGCACCATATCTGTCTGACTAGCACCCCTAACAAGTAATCAATTCGTCCATTTCAACCATTAAACCAGATATTTACTATTTCCCGCTATCCATGTTCAAACAATAAATGGATTTACATTGATCATCAGATAATATTTATCTAAACTTGTAAAATGACCATATTATTTAATAAAAATGCTGATATCTATTAAATATTTCAATATATCAAAGCTATTGAATAAGATACAAATTTTCAAAAGGAACAATAGCCAAAGTATTAAGCCTGACAAAATATTCTTTAGAATATATATCAAGATCTGTGTAAGGATATACAGACTACAGTATTCTGTTGCTTGTTGGCTAATCTACAGAATCATGTGCTACTTTAAATTTAAATAACAAATTTTTCTTTCAAAATTCAAATAATATATATTGAAAATACTAAAAATGTTAATACTAAAGATGACGAGAATCATTAATATAGAATGTTAATTTATTTAATGCCTATTGTTGTTTCATGTTAATCATTACATGATATGGCATAAAAATGTATATATGTATATATTTTATCAACATATCTGTAAATAACAAAATGATTTAACCAAATCTTTTAAATTATTTTGCAAACATCAAATTTAATTATGTATTTACTCTACTTATTTTATAATATATGGTAAATATAAATTAGTAAGTTTAGGGACCTATATATATATATATATATACATATATATGATGTGATATGGACCTTCATATGTGACCTATGACATTTAGTTATAGTTTATACAGTATTGCCTTTAAATCAACTGGTATCCTTACGATGAAAATTATAAAATATTCCAAAAGATTTTAAAAATCAATACTGCCACCTGAATTAGAAAAAATACACGTAATACCCTCTTAATATTAGGGAACTTACCCATTCAATACTCCATTTTCATTAGAATGAATCTTTGAAGTAGAATGAAGAAGCTTTTCTTCTACATCAAATTCCCTGGTATCATCCACCTCACTAAGCTGCCCAGTTGCAACACGAAAGAGGAATTGTAAGATAAACTGCAAAACAAAAAAAAAAAAATTTTAAACATCAAGACCGAAATTAAAAAAAAAATTCGTTTCAATCTTCATCGATTGTTATTAACTACAAATAAATTTTAATATTACAATTTATCAGTAATAATGAAAATGTACAATTTTAGATTAAAAGTAAGATAAGAAAAGATACTTAAATCTTTCTTTACATAATACATTTCTAAAAATTGCACACATGAAAAATTATGAGTAAATGAAACTGCTGGCTGATAGTTTTTGACAATGTGGAAGTTTTCATTTTCATGAGTTACAATATCTCAATTGAAACAAAAATGCAATTCTACAAAATTCTCAGATGTTTCTTCAATTACAAAATTTTGCATAAAATATTCTTTTAGGTAGACCAATAAAAAGATCCGTGTTTAGTTCTTAACATATTTAGGATATCAGCAATTTTATTTTAGCATGCTTTAAATATTTAACAAACACATTGTAAAACTGAACATCTGATTATTATACTCATTACTGAAAAGATTTAAATTTTCTTAAATGGCATAGAAGAAAAAGTATAAGTGTAAGCAGTAATAAAAACATTTGCAGAAAAGTTATGGTATTCTTCTGTTAGACAAGCACAAGTTTCAAACCATCAAATTTCTATTTTGGCAATAATGCAACAAATAACTAGTAATTTAAATAACTTGAAATATAAAAACTAGTTTTCATAAAACAAATAATTTATTAATAAATTTTTTTTTTTAACTAAGAAATATAAATACAAATGTACTATACTGGTATTGTATTCTTTATTTTACAAAGTCATGCATTATTTCATCAAATTTGATGCATATGAGTCAATAAATATTTTTTCTGCTGAAGAACCAAGAATATTTTTAATGTCAATCTACAGAATTAATATTTATTTAACAAGATGAAGAAATATTTTGTATCTTAATAATCTGAATACCTTAAATCAACTATTAGAATTTAATAACACTATTATAAAACAGATATATAATATTATTGCAGTGCTGATATTAATCTTTTTTTTCCCTTCTTAAACTTGTAATCTTCACTGAAATATGATTTTGCCCACATCCTAATATAAAAATCAATAGTAAAATCCAATGAGGCAAATGCATTATTGGTTAATTTTTCATTTATTATAATTAGCTATAGTATTTTCTGAAGAAATAACTAAATTTTAAATCAGAGTAATCAGTATTTTGGATCATATAAATGAGCTTCACAAATTTGCTAAAAAAAAAGGCTTAAAACCAGAACATTACAATCCTTATTCATTATACCAAGCTGAATAAATTTATAACATGCTTTGATAATAAATTTTTAAAAGTATCTAAGTATCACTTTGACATAAAATGTCTCCAAGTTACTAAAGGGAGCAAATTGATAAGTTGAAGATACCAAAACTTTAACACGATTCACCTCCAATTCTTAGTAGCAAATACCAGGTTTTCTTAGGTCTACCAGGTTTTCTGTTAAAACTTTCTAGTTCTCATTCATAGATATAATACTGACATATTATGATAGCTTATTAAATTTCCCAAAATAAAAAAAGTTTTCATATATTAAATTGAAATAATAAACAATTAAAATGAAAATATAATTTATACTAATAAATATGAGACAAATATAAACTAAAATTTAGATTAAAATTACTAACATTTAGAATTGATAAAAAAGTAGCACGTTTATAAATCAAAATATAAATAACCTTAAATACATATTAAGTATTTTCTCATCTATATAAATATAAAAGATGTATTTGAAAAAAAAAGAAAACATTTTAACTGCTTAAGCATGTATCAAGGAAAATATTAAAATCCGAATTTTATGAAAGGGCATAAAATATTGTATCTCAAAATTATTTTGAAATATTACTTTTACATCTTAATTTCATAATAGTATGCATTGTATTTCAGGCAATACTCTACAGTATTACAGTTTTATCTGCAGATTAATAATTAGCACATTATTAATATATTGAAAACCTTATGATTTTAATTTACAAAATATATAATACAATATGATACAATGGCTAATAGACAGCTAATAGATATAATTCATTATTTTTTTTTTTTTTTAAATAAATGAGTGATACAAAATTATAATTTTCATTATCTTTACAACACACCATAATTCATATAACACTATCATTTTTAACATTTATAAAAGAAAAAAATTTAATAAATAAGAAATTGAAACACACCAATCATAATTTTAATAAAGGATTTTTTTTCATACATCTAAAATGAAGTTTACTGCATTCAATTATATTTTTGTGTTTATACATCCCCTTCCATCAAAAGTTATTAGTAGTATGTATTAGGCAAATAATTGTTACACTGAAAATAATTGTTATAATATAAACTAAATGCCTTTGTATGAACTTGATACATGGACAAGGAATATTCATAAGGTTATAAACATTTAATGTATATTCAAAGTCAACAAATAATGAATTGGAGAAAAAACATTAATCATTAAACATCAAATTATGGAGTTACAATTTTCATAGATTTGGCTATTTTTATTATGTAGTAATAAAAAAACTTTTTAATTACTTATTTGTCATATTTTGATTTCATTATTAAGATATTGAATTCAACTTCAAAATATTCTGCCGAGTATTTGTTAAACATTTCAACCAGCAATTTTTCATATATCTATACATACTAACAGATTTACCTTTATCAATAAAAAAATAACAGATTTACCTTTATCAATAAACTGACAAACAAATTAACACAGATTAAAATATTGAAAATTTACAAGTCAATGCACTTGTATTATATTTTACACGCTATACATAACTATGTTCAATGGATAAATATATATCATTAATTTATACAAGCTCATAATTATCAGTATGACAAAAATAGTTTATGAACTCAGCTAATATTAAAATATGCAGTACTTAAACAACTACAATCTAAGTGAGTGTTTATATGCAAGATTTTATAAAAATCCATTTTTTTTTGTTTGTAATGTAAAAATGTATAAAATAAAAAATCATTTACCATAAACCAATAAATATTTAAAAGTTGGAGAAGCCATAGTAAACTATTCATGAGTACTGCACCGGGAAGATTTAATTGTAATCGCAGAACATCAGATGTAGCTGTATACAAAACACGCAGTGGATACAAATAGAGACGACACACAAACCTGAAAATTGTAAAAGTGGAAATTAATCATCTTTTTTTTTTGAATAATGAATTCAAAATGTAACTCAAATAAAAAGTTCATATATTATAAATTTAAGACAGCAGCAGCAGAAAAATAAAATATATTCATGCAGAAAAATAATTTCTACATGAATTAAAGTTAAATAAAACTAAAAATAATCTTTTATTTTCTCTAGCATTTATTCTAAATATTTTTATATCTTAAATCTATATGTATATTATATTTTTATCCCATGAACTTGTGTATAAAATCAATTCCATGCAACAATTTTTCTTTAGTTAAGTGAAAATATTTTCAGCTAAATAACACAAACAACTTCATTAAAACTTCAAAAATTTTATTTAAATACACAAACTCATAAATGGTCCTATAGTAATAAAAATTAACAAAATAAGTTTGTAAATTTAACCCAAACCTCAATTTATCCTTTGAAAAAAAAATCAACATGCAAACAAAATTTGCTTAAAATAAAAATGCCTTCATAGAAACTGTATTAAATATAGCAAAATTTACACATTAAAATTAAAAAATAAAATAATACATCTAAGTAAGAAAATAAGTAATGAAAGATCTTGCTACGAAATTAATGTATTTCATTCATTTATGAATGCTAAATTAAACTGAAAAAGTCCTTTAAATATTTTTTTTTTTTTTTATAATGAACCAGTATTGTTACAGATTCATACATAAAATTTAAATAAAAAGTAATTCAGCAGTCAAATTAATAGTTTTTTAATGTATACAATACTAAAGTTACACAGAATCATTAAATAAATATTTATTTAGATTTAAATTAATTTATAAGAAAAATTATTTTGAAATATTTGAGCACAACTGTTTTGCAAAGAGAAAAATAAAATTAAAGTAAGACATTTTTAGATATATCCAAAGGAGAATTTCTGAAGATACTTTTCTAAAATCTAGAAATAAAATTATTGCAATTTAAAATGTATTAAACAGTCAATCTCCTACAATTGTGCAAGTGCTACGGCTATAGAAGTGGGCTATCAAAATACTACCTCATCATGCAGCAACATGATTTGTGGGTATCAGAATCAAGATACTTACAAATCCACATTTTAGATAATATTTGGCACAGAACTGATGAAACTGCATACTGCTTGCTTTCAGAAAAGGGTGAACCTAAAATCTGTCAGAAGATATGAGGGCTATATGACACCCACATTCAGAACATGGACTGTTGTGCGGTAAGCAGCATGTGTGTGCATATAAATTCTCTAATGGATAGATTTGTAAAATTATACTTTTTAACTTTGTTTTTCTAAATTATTAATTGCAGCTGCATATATAACTGAAATTCAGATTTTTTTTTATAAGTAATTTTAATATAATTATTCACATCATTTATTTTTATCCTATTATCGAAAAAAATTGTGAAGATTAACTTAACCCATGATTTACCACACATCAAATAATCTAACAATATATATATACGATATAGTTAATCATTACAGTAATAAATCATTTTAAACACAAATTCAATAATTTTGCCTACGTTTTAAGTAATTTAAAATGAAATGTTATTTAAATAAAAAGAATCCTCATCAATATTAAAAGTATATAAGCTATATATAAAAAAAAAGACATTATGCATAAACTGTGTTGATATACTAATATATTTTAATGTAAAAGTTAAAATGCTTTAAATTTTAAGGATAAATGTTTGTTGTAATTAGTGGGAACATCTTAAAATTACTCTTTTATACAAAATTTCATATGCAGGTATAAGTAATCAGCTTTATAGAAAAACACTATACATCTCATACTAGTGAAAAATATATATTTGAATATAGATTAATGAATGCTTACCATGCCACTGCAAAACAAACAAATGTAACATTTGATAACATTTCATGACTTCTTATTAGCTTGCCTCTTTGTATCTTAAAATAAACATTAAGCTTGGTGAATTCGAGAAAAACATCACACAGATCATGTGTAAACAGCACAAGAGAACCAATGTTATGATATCTGAAAAATATATATATATATATCCATAAATTACATTACATACACAGTAATTTTTTGTTGAAGATATTAAAAGGGTTGCTCATTAAAAAAATACTTAATATATGGTAAAGATTCCAAACATGCATGTATGTGTGTACAAAATTCAAAGTTATATTTTGTAATACTTGTTTTGCTTTTCTGAATTTCTGACCTACAATTAACATTCAGCTGTCGGAAACCCTGTTAAACTAAGATCCACATTTTCTGGTAACAGCTACTTTTAACTGCTATACTTCTAAAACTCATAACCATCTTATGGTTCTGCTCTCGCAAATTGTTTTTACAAGACTCTGCAAGATATTAACTAATTCAGTTGTTTAAATTTGTTTGATTTTATACACTCACATTAAAGATGTTTTACAAAGTTTGCAGCTTATGGATGTGGGCTTATCTGACATTCCCTCTCTAAACTGAACCCAAACTTGTTAATAAAATAAAGTAAATAAATTTGTCTTGGTATTTGTATCAATAAAATTCACTTGGCTTTTGACTACAACCTGTAGCAATTGCTATTGATAAAAATGAACTGTAAATTACACATAATACAAAAGCTATATAATTGTTGCCGATTAAACAATAAACAATGTTATATAACAATAAACAGTAAATAATAAAGCACATCTTCTTACAAAGTTTTATGCATCCAAAATCACTTTAATGTACTGGACAGAAATAAGTACATATAATAAAAAATTACAAAAAAAAATTGTGATTTATATTTTCCTCCAAGTGAATTAAGAGAAAGGTTATACAAATTACACAAAATATTTAACCGAGTAAAATCCTGATGTTAAGAGGAAAAAATTATTTGAATATTTCAGTATAAAAAGTCCAAGTTAATTCTAAAAATTTTATTTTAAGAAAAATTAGAATTGCACATTTGAAAACAATATTAGGATTTATTGTAGACTTATTATTAAAAATACATTAGTTATAATATAATTTGCATTACAATTGTTCTTATATAATTAACTGTTTGCATCAATTTGAATTATTGTGCATTTGCATTATTATAACACATTATTGTAATAAACAATTCAACCTATGACAATTGTTTTACCTATAAACTGAAAAAGGTATATTTTTGACATTTTTCATACTAATTATCTGACAAATTTCTTTTATCTAAATATAGTTCTTGTATACATAAAAAAAAAAACATTTAATTGATCATTAACAGCATTTAATCTATATGCTTTGCACAAATAAAAGTAAATTTACATCCTAAATCTTTCACACAGTAAAAAAAAATCAATTATAATTAGTCAACAAAATTTAAACTAACCTGAGAGAATACGAAATAGAGATTAATGTCACAGTTAAGACATGATGGATCATCATTACTAAAGAGTCCTTTCTCCAAGTATCCAGAAACAGAGTAGCATATAAAGAATGAACATAAAACCCACACTGTGCCATGTACATTAAATATAAATCAGTGGGAGGGGGTTTATTTAAACTCCAATCTATAAACAAAACATTAATATAATTACCATAATTAAAATTCAAAATACAAGTGAATTTTCTACAAATGAAATTTTTAAATAAATAATTCAATTAAAATTCAAATTTACTTGAAATGTATAAAAAAAGCAATTTTAATTTTTCAATTAAATCGGGTAATTTTACAATAAAAAATTAACAGCTTGTTCAGTTGCAATAACTCAATAAGTATATTACAGCTAATAATGTCCTCTGTATGGATAAATACAATAGCATTAAAATTAATTTGAATAAATATTAATAACATTTATTAACAAATGAATATTCAAGAGTAATATCTATGAATCAGTCTATTTTTACTGAAGTACTAACATTTCTGGTAAATGTACAGAAAGTAAATTAATTATTTATTATACATATTCAATCTAAGGTGCATATTTAGTAATTAGATTCAGCACTTATACAATTTTTTTTAACTACTCAGATAAATAAATTCCATTTTATTAACTTAACAATAACTATTAAAATGAAAAGCAGCATGTAATATAAATTTTACTTCAAGCCAAGTCTGGAGGTTAAATAAGGCAGATTCTTACATAAATAAAGCAGTTAATTTACAAGTAATCCTTCAAATAGTATCCTTGTGTTTCATATGAAACTCAATTTTATTCCTTTGCCTTTAATATGAATTTCAGAATTTTATTTTATCAAATATTCCATTTAAATAAAACCAAAACATTTTTTAAACAATAAAAAGAATGCATCAATTTTCTAAATTATGTTAATTTCAACTTTTTTTCTCAGGTTTTAAAAAAATATTTTTATTCTTAAAAAGTTTACCTTGGTATATCATAGAATTCAGACATACTAAACAGGCTAACTATTCCAATATCAAATAATTATTTTGAATTTAACTATTTTTAAGTAATAAATAATATACATAATACTTAAATTTAAAAGATATCTAAAATCATTTTATGCAAATTCAAATTTATGTGTATGCATATACAACACATTAATGCTGGTACTAAAATTCATTAATGAACTTATTTACAAATTTTAATAAAATGTTCGATAAGTGGGATAACAAAAAATTTAAGTTAGAAAACATTCATAATTCCATATAATTTAGAGAATTTTATAGAAAATTGTATTCACATTTAAAAAATCTAAGCTTACAGTCTCTAAAAATCTAGCTTTTATAACAGTCTATTTTTACTTTATGGCAGTTAGCTTTTATGATTAACTAATAGAGAAAATTAATCACAGAATTAGTAGTTCCAAGTTTTGTAATTTATTTACATATATATAGTTTAAAAACATATATAATCACATAAAAAGGGGATTAGATACACTTAAGTCTCTTCAATTACAGTTTTCATTATGATCAATTATGTTATTTACAGTTTATAATCAACACATTATTGAATCAAATTAACATAATTTTCAGAAACAAGGGAAAAAAATGCTTTATTTCTCTTTACATTCTTGAAAATCAGTAAAATTTATTTTATGTTTGCAAATAATCAATTGATAACTTTTCATACTGGAAATGATTGTAAGCACTAAAACTCTCAAAATTTCCCAAGTAAAATAAATAAGCCCCAAAATTTCATCAATCTGATAACATAATTTATGGAGAAAAAAAAAAAATACTTAAGCAAAAATTAATTTCCATTTCCATTTTCTAAGGTTTCTATATATTAAATAGTATAAAAACACCTAAGCATAAATTACTACATCAATTTTCCAAGATTTCTGTATATTAAATATTGCAGAATCGCATACAAATAATTTAAATAAATGAAAAAAATGGCTTCTTAAAAGCCTTATGATTTCTGATAAGCAACAATAAATTTTAGAAATTCATTTTAACACTTGAAATGAAACCTGAATTTCAAACACTTGTCACAATAATATTTACATGCTTAATACAGTGAAACTTTAAAATAACTTTTATAATAGCCATCATCTGAGAAGTCCTTTTTTTCATACTGAATTTTAAAGCACATCCAACAACGATTTCAACTTCTTATAATAAACCAATTTCACATCAACTAAATATCTTTTATTCTTTGAAATGTCTCGCAAAATGAATAAATTATTATTCAAGTAAAGTAAGGTTTTAACAAAAAGTCCGAGAGAAATCCCAGATGCCCTTCTAGATATATATAGAATTCGAAGAACATGTCATACAATGATTGAAAGATTTTTTTTTTTTAAATGAAAAGTTTTACTTATCAAGAACATATTAAATGCTGAATTGAATTCAAAAATATTTTTATTAAATATTTTATTATATTACTACCCTCACAAAATTGCTCGCTTTTGAAGAAAAGACTAGTTGCTTTTGTAAGTTTTACTGTACTACATTAAATAAATAGTAATTTATATTAACTCTAATTTAACATTAAATTATATATAGATGATTAAATAAGACTAAATGCTTACCATCCCACACAGTGCTGGGCTTTTGGAAGAACTTGTAGTTACCACTCAAAATTACGACATATAAGGCGTAACACCAGGCACAAAGGTAATACACAAACTTCCAGGCACTTTCCGGCATTTTAGCTTGGTTTGTTGGAGTAAGACGATAATAATGAGCTAAAGGCTGCAAGATAATGTTTTAAACATTTATTAGTAAAAACGAACTTATACTGGATATATGGAGAAAATGGAAAAATTCTAAAAATTAGTATCTTAAAAAAATGAATTATTATAGCATACAATTACACAATTGGTATACAATTATTTAAAAAATCGGTACTTACGTATTAACGCCACCGCAACAGAAGTTGAGCCAATAAAGAGCTGCCAATGCGCCAAAATAGAGACTGTTTTTGAATCTATGTTAAACTCTATATCGGCCCACTTTCCACTGAATCCGATTGACTACTTTGTTTTTAAATAAAGTGTTTTGAAATTTGAAAGTGTTTTGATTTTTAAAATAAAGTGTTTTATATATTCTATGATTTGTCACAAAAATTTTAAGTGTAGATTGGCGGCACTTAAAAACCGCCAAATCTGCAGCTGTGGTGGCGTTAATATGTAAGTACCAAAAAATCTTTTGAAATTTTATAAATATATTGAAATTATAGGTCAATTTTTAATTAGTGAATAAGTTAATTTCTTAAATAATAAAATAATTTTAAATAAATAAAAAGATAATTAAAATATAAAAATATTCAAAGAAAAAAATGTATGGAATGTATTTTATCTTTAATACAATAGCAATCCTCAATAAAATGCATGAAATTTTTTTTAAGAAATTTAAAAGAAATCAAATGAATTGTACACCAACATTTAAAAAAACTTTCAAAATTTTTCAACAGCGCTTTAGTTAATAAAATTCAACACATTATGAATTTTCTAGACTGAAAATAAATTTAGTAGAAAGAATTCTACTAAAAACCTCATATTCACTGTTAACATTGGTATAAACTTATAAAAAGGTGTCAGTTTTGACAGAAAGAATAGTACTTGTAAAGAAAATAAACCATTGTTTTCCTTTTGTATGAAAGATTTGTGGTAAATGTGCCAGGAAAATGTAAATAAAGCATTCTTCAAGAAATGAATGTAGATAGGAATATACATAAGAAAAAAAAAAATTGTCATTTTTATATGCGGGTTTCAATGAAATTAATTCTTAAGCAGCTCAATAATAATGAAATCAAAATAATTCTTGCAATTGAAAAATTTTAAAGTAAGAAAAATTTTCAGTTAGCAATTTTTATAATAAAAAAACTGGACAGCTGGTTTCCCCCTTTACTAAACAGCTGGAAATTAAAATTTAAAAATATATATATGAAACAAGGTAGATTGAATAAAAAAAAAAAGTTTTTCTCAGAGGTGTGAGAATTTAAAATTAGAATTTTAGTTTAGTTTAATAAATATACGCATAAATCTTATGCTTAAGAACTTAAGTATTTAAAACAAAATGGTTTGAAAATAGAAACAATAGTTTTCCGTCAAATAATTTTTTTTTAATTATACAATTGGATTATATTCACATCAAATTATTCACATATAAAATTTGTTATAACGAAATTTAGATACACTTCAAAGAAAAATTTAAGATTAACATTTTAAAATAATCTTGTTTCATATCATTAAAATTGTAAGTGATGCTTTAATTATTCAAACTGTAAAAATATTTTGAAAAATTTGCTCAAAATATCCGTTAATATGAATGAAAATATAACCAATTTTAAATATTTTAATTTAGATTCGTTACTGTAATTTCTAAGTTTAAAGTAATTTTTAATTTTTACAAAAATTTTATCTCGAAATTTTTATTGAATTTTTTTCTGAACTAAATATTCAATTTTCGGCAATAAGCATCCAATTAATATTAATACTCAAAAATTAGAATCGTAAATTTTAAAACTTACAATGTCATTTAACGATTAAAATAAGTAAATGAATTTAATTTTATACGAAATATATGAATGAAAATATAGAAATTATCAATAAAAAAAAAAAAAAAATTTCGCGAATTTGACAAGTCGGGCATGAAGCCATGGAAGCCGGCAAACTCAGAACATGAATTTATCATCTTAATATTAATACAAATTCATAAATAAAGTGATCAGTATAAATCTAAACTTCATTTCTTTCAGCAAATACTTAAATTAAATGATCAGTTAACTTCAATTGAAAAAAATTTATGAGCCCATCCCCATTCATTAATTAGTCATTATTACACACATAACCATTCAGAGATGCTTAATCTAATAAACACAATAACGGCCAGCGACAAGTACAAAAAAGTAACATTAAAAAATCTCGTAAAACAAATAAAAATAAAATATAAAGATCATTCACCTTGAAAATCCCTTCTGTAGCTAAGTACCGCAAAATTGTCCATATTATTGATAGTAAAATGACAAATAATAAATCATATATACTAAAATTACAGTACTTCCATGTGGAGTTGATATTATAGGTTTCGCTTTCGTTTGAAAATGCACCATTATAAGTTGTCTTTATAAACTCGTAAATACCGCGCAATAAACTGGGATATGAAGGGAAATCCTCCCAATCGTTCTGAACAGCAGCCATGACAGCTTTGGTCAAACTTCCCAACTAGCTAGCGAAAATCACCAGAGATTTCATTAGTCAACACTGTATCGCGTGTTTTGCCCAAAAAGTGACTCACTCGCCATCTATCTGAGAAAATTGTGTGATTTCATAAAAGTTTCGGGGCTCTCCAAATAGCGCTTTTAAGTAAATGTTGTTGTTTTTTTAATTTAAGTTGCGCATCAGCATTCAAAATAATTTTAATGTTTTATTCCAATAATAAAAATGTAGATATGAGATAATAACATGCATTTTCTTGAAGACATAATTCGATTCATCAATAACGTAGTGGTTAACGAAATTGGTAGAGATCTGCTTTGCTGAGATGTGAAGCATTTCAATGTTTTAAAAAATAATGAAGAAAATTTGTAAGTTTTCAATATTATTTCAAAAGTAATTTCTTTAAGGCAACAGTGATTGTAATTATAAGAACACCATCATCGTAACAAAACTAACGCGCATCCTATTTTCCGATTCCCGGCCAATAAAAATGTACATAAAATCAATAGAAATGATGTTGCTTTGCCCATATAGTGATCAGATTAGTCTTAATAAAAAAATCTCTCTACCTATCGTTACAGCACTATCTGTGGGTTCTCCAAAAAGAATTGGAGAATACTTTTTGCCATAATTTCTCCTTTTAAAAAAAAATCTAAGAAATGAGTATCATTCATTTTTCAATACATCTGCAATAAAATATTTTTGAATGCCACAAACGGGATTCAATAGTTGCGTCTGCTTACTTAGTAGTCTCTTTGAAAGAAAAAAACACAGGAAATCATACTGATTGTGCAACTAAGAAAATATTACAAAAAGCAATTTTCAGTTCCATTCAATAAGTGGTGATTAGTAACAAAAATAAATAAAAATAATATATCTCCAAAAATTATAAGTTGAAATTTATTTTTTGTTATCAAATTTCGTTGCGTCACAATTTCAAAACTAAAAGAAAGTATTTTATTCATAATTTTCTGAAATTACATAATATATTATGTGTTATTTCCATTTTATTTTTGATAAATATAAAATCAAATTAAGAGTGACGATCTCAGAGTGTCGATCAATTCCAATGTTATTATTATGTATTTTTAAAGGATTTTTAGGATTACTTACGATTCATAAAATTCATATTCTTAAAGTTAAGTCTAAACTATAATGTAACTATGTGATTTTTCAAATTCTGTTAAATTTATTTTTGTATTTATCTAATTTAATTATATTTATTTTGATCATAATCATTTTATCCTGAAAAACCTAAAGATTTTCCAGTTCTTGGGAAGAAAAGAAGCAGATGAAATAAATATTATTCGGAAATATTTCCTAATAAAATGTTGAATATTACACAACCAAAACATAAAATAAAATACTGAACTTCGAAAATTTTCATTGGTGATTTAAATATTTTTTAATCAGTAATGATAAAATTAAAGTGAATGCCACTTTGATATATGAGCGTGCATAATGAGTGCTTAAATATCAAGACAGCACTCATAGCTGAATATTTGTGCACTGAGGTTTTTAGTTATGAGCTCTAACCAGAATAAATGGAACATTTGAGGGTCCATAGACCTCGTGCAGGAGTTCGTGAGCTTAATTAAGACATTATCTTTATTTTATTGTAAATTATCTTTATTTCACTGTAACTCTAATAAAATCTACCATTTCTTATATGAATAAATTATAAGAACATTATTTGTATCTATGATTATCAAAATCTAATGTTTTCGTATCTCATAATGATTTCATTCAAGATAGACAGTTACAAACAGATACACAGATAGATAAATAAACACACAAAGAGAGACAAACTCGGTAACAGTCTGATAACACTTCTGCAACACAATCTTTGTAACACACATAAACCTTTATAACTTGGCTAAAAATGGCCACAGAAAACGGTTTACCTTTGTAAAAGGATTTTAGAAATATGGATGTAAAAATCACTCATAATGTAGTTAAACTGCATGTTGTAGATTTGTAGTGGGAAAGGAAAAATTCATATATTTACCAAGTCTTATTAAAAATATAGATATAATTTATTGGAATTTTTTTTTAACTTTAGAGAATGATCTTCGTTTCTCAAAAAAGAAATAACCAACTTGTGAAAACTGAAATATAAAACCAAATTCTTGATTCTAGTCATAAAGTCAGAAAATTGCATGGATTTTTCTTACATGGCGTGATGTATGAAGGGGCCTTTTTATAATCTTTATGTAATATTTAATATAATAGGTAATAAATAATGTAAAAGTAATCTTTTTATGATATTTAATGTCATTAGATTCAAATCTAAATAGAGCCGTTGTTTGGAATTATATTTATTTTAAAGCAAATTATAGCAAAAACGAACAGATAGTGACGATATTCGTACATAGATATCCACAAAGTCATCAAAATAGCCTGCCCACTTCCGTAACAAAAAATGAGATTTCCGAACTTCATAACTTGACTGTGATATACAGGTGTCGACGCAGTAGGGCACATCAACGTAGAAATAATATCACCTATGTAGAGAATTGCATAGTAACCATGGACCAAAAACGTCATTGTACCCCGAAAGATGGTGCTGTTCACGAAAGCACTGGAGGGGTAATATCTGCTTTTTCGCAATAATTCGAGTAATAGTCACCTTGGGACCACCAAAGTTTTATGGCCAGACATTCACTTTATGAACGCATTGATTAATAGCAATGCACGAGCAGCTCAACAACTATATCGGGAACGCTTCCACCGAGAAATGTACTCGAATAGCAGCGTGGATTTCTTTGTTTGGAGAGCACTTAAAGCTGCTGTGTGTGCAACACCTATCGAGTCCGAAATGGATCTAGTTGCAATAATCGCCGACGTTGCTGCGCTATTCAAGAAAATCCTGGGGTATTTGAGGGCTCCGACGGCGTAACGCATGCATTGTTTGCAATGGTAGAAACTTTGAACATCTTTTGTAGCATTTTCACATGGTGTCCTCTACTACACCATATGCATACATATTATCTCTGTCTTCATTTCTTGTACCTCTCATATCACTTTCAAAGGACTTTTCCCGTCCATGATTGCTATGCAATTCTCAATCTCTTTGATGTGCTACTGCCCCTTAGAGTTTGTATCAATATTTATGAGACACCCTGCATAAAGTATACTTCTTATCTTATCTTTAATATAAAGTATACTCTTATATTAAAGTATATTTTAAACATCCCTGATCAGTTCAGGTTTAAAGCTGTTGCCCTTTCAGGCTCCTGACGGGCCATGATTGTATGGCCAATCATCTTTTTCGTATGAGAATATTTGCAAGCCCAAAAAATGCATGCTCTACAGTCTTGGAGAGGACATGGATTCATCTCACCTTCCTGTCTCCCTGTCTGCCCTTGCACTTGTTTCCTCTACTGTGTAGAGTCGTTACTGGGAGGCTAGGGGCCTTATGGGCTAAACGTGCCACTATGTGATTTCTTTCGATTCTCGTTGTTGTTTTCATGTTCTTTGTGTTCTTTTTCTTCTTTCTTTTTTTACTTATTGTAGCCTGCCATTGGAAATAAAAAAATATATATATTAAAGTATATAAGAATTACCAGTTGGGTAGAGATACAGGCCCTTTAGTTAACAACCCTTAATTATGCAAACCACAATCTGCTCTAAGAAAACCGGAATATTCCGATTGAATTCAGGAACGCGCGGTCAGACGTAGTAGAATAGTGAATAACCACACGGCGTAGCTATGCATTTTAAATGTTTGACTCATCATAACTAACTGCTTATGTTTTCCTTTTATTGCTTCTTTTCTTATAGTACTTTCAATCCTTTAACTTAAAATGTGGTCTTTTGTAAATGCCTTTTTTGTAGCCAATATAGTACATAAGATATTTGATATATTTTTATAACATTTTAAACGTGTTTTATATGATTTTTCTAATATGGCTGTGTAGGGAGTTAGATCGAATAAAAATGATTTTCAATTAAATCTTCTGAAGAAAAGCATCTTTGATAACTGCAGGACAAATTGCTGTCTTTAACCAAGGCACCACTATGTTAGCATTAGCAAGTTTTTAATATTATAATTTGAAACAGGCTTTATTGAATTATTTATTATACAAGTATTTAATTGGTATAAAAAAGTATAAGTATCAGTGTTGAGTCAAGTTACATCAGCTAATTTGCTTCTGATTTTATTTCGTACATTTAAAATTGTTATGATGAGAAAATGGTCGGTAGGATTCATTTAACTGATAAAGAAGACCGTGAAACAAAAAAAAAAAAAAAGATTAAAAACTGTTCTGGTGTAAGGTATTTATTCTGTTCAATGTGAAGCTTGACAGCTAAGGTCAAGTTTGAGAGCTTTGAATTTTCTGCAGATAAAAATCGATTATTCTACGTTCCAGAATTTTTGAATTTTTGAAATTTTCATAATGTTTATATTTTTGTTTTGTTTTGTTTTGTTTATAATTCTAAAAGGTACTTTTTTTTTTTTAATTGAAGGAGTATTTCTTTTTATTTAATTCTTAATTTGACATTCCTTTTGCCCTCTTTTTAATCTTCTGTTAATTCTAATACTTTAATTTTCTGTTAATTTTGCTTGTTTTTTTTTATGGGGAAATTTTCCTTTGGTGTATGTTGAATTTTGTGCTAGTACTTTATTATGAAAAGATATTAAATTATCGATTGTGGTGATATTGGATCATATGTTGAGTATTTTCCTAGTTTTGTTTTTTTGAATTCTAATTTTTCAGTCATCCTTGTTATGTTTTTTATCAATGAGCTTTTCAAGGTAAATAGAATAATTGTATCCATGTTTCCTCCTACGCAACCCTGTTTTCTCCCACGCACTGGCAAGAGCGTTCCATGTGGCATTCAGGAGAAATAGTCAGTATTCTCGAGACTTTCACCGGAGAGGAAGTATACAACGCAACCCGCTCTTCTGCTGAGAAGCGTTTAGTTTGTGATCTCCCATCCCGAGAAGAAATATATTCACCTCAACTCTGAGTAGTAGCTGGCCCACTGACTCTCACCCGGAGAAGAAGTATATTTTGCGCATCCAGCTCATACCTGAGTATCTTTATTTCAGCTTAGAAGTGGAATCCTTCCAACAATCTATAATTATATGTTTTTAAATGTGTTAAATATTATATGTGTGTCGTGTTTGTGCGTGTGTAAATATAGTTGTGAATTCTTAAACCTGTGTCTCAAGTTTTAACCTAACCACTCCCAGTTTCAATCCAGTTGCTCCAATCCCCAACACTGCATAATGATATTTACTGAAGACAGTGGACGCCAAGCTAAATTTGTTAAAATTTGATAAATTGGAAAATATTAAATTGAATGAATTTTATGATAGGCTAATTTATTATTGTTAGTCAAGGTCTAAAACTTGTCTGAAATTTTGCCCTTCTATTTTAATCTATTTTAATTGATAGTGTTATGACAATGTTCAATATAAGAAAATAAATCGGGACGCGATGTTGTTTTTGAGTATTGGATACTTTGACCTGAGTCAATCGTCACTAAAACAATAGATGTGTAGCAGGTTCAGTGTTGTCCAAGGTGTATAATTGAGGACGACCAATGAGGAGTGTTGTTGATCTTTTTGAGTGCTGGACATAAACAATGAGGAATAGTGGTGATCAATGAAGATTCCAAAGAGGAGTACACCGGGCATTTTAATCTTAGTCAATCAGCAGTAAAACGGCAGATATGCAGCAGGTTCAGCATTGCCCAGGGTGTATCGATGAAGACGATTTCTAAAAAGTTCCAACATTTTCCGCCACAAATTTTGAACGAAAACATCCAGTGACACCATCTGAATGCTTGCAACTCTTTCTTGAGCTCGACAGAAAGATATTCTGGTCATTGAATTTATTGTGCCTATTCCCTATGAATAGGGAATAGAAATGAAAATTTCTATTTGAAAATGTTTCACTTATCATATTTCAAACTAAGCTCTCTTGTTCGGAAATTCAATGCACTTTCCAAAACCGTAACTGTGACAATAGGGTATGTTACATTAAAGAGATTGATTACCCTGTGTAGTTCCGGATTAGAATAGGCCCACTGTTGCCTATGCATGTCGTAAAATGTGACTAAAATTGGTATCCAGTGCCCGAGGGTATAACTGGATGGGGTAAAGTCAGACTTCTCCCTATGGATACCCTATATCTTTTTGTGCCGCAAGGTCAAAAAGAAACTGCATTTTTAATACGCTTTTATTAGTTTCACCTGTATGTTTGTATGCATGTAATTGACTCTTTGGGCTCGATTTTGACCTACTTTAAGCGATCAGATTTAATTTAAACGTTGTAGACTTATCAAGGACCGACGACAATAAAATAAAATATTTTGATAAGTTTATTATCTCATCATGATTAGGATCGCCAGGATGAGTGATTAAAACACACAGCCTTTGAAAAGTCATCTTGATCGGCGCTAAATTTTTTCCCTGGAGATCTGCTTTTCCTCATACACACTATATAAGTTGCAAAGAAACATTTACAGACAGATATTCAGATATTCAAATCTACGTGGAACAACGGCAGAACGGATAACGCGCCTGATTAGGAGGTCCCCTGTTCGAATCCTGGCTGGCCTGACATATTCGCATTTAGCCTTTTTTTTACTCACAATTAAATTATTGTAAGATCCAGTCCTCCGTAAAGGGACCTCATTTAAATATTATAGTTTAAAAACACTAAAAAACACGCTTTTTAGAGTTAATCAAACTAAAAAGTAAAAAATAATTGTTAACATAAGAATAAAACTACTGACGAGAAAATGAATGTCACTGTTCTAAAAGCGTGGGGTGCTTTGTATGAAATTTTTAAACTAACTCTGCATTTCGGAATGAAACTAGTGAAAAATTATAACGGTTGATATCGAGCACCCCACGCTTTTAGAACAGTGACATTCATTTTCTCGTCAGTCATTTTATTCTTATGTTAACAATTATTTTTTACTTTTTGGTTTGATTAACTCTAAAAGCGTGTTTTTTAGTTTTTTTTAACTATTAATTTTTACCCTTTATCATGACTCGTCTGTTTAAGCGGGTGCATGGACTTTGTCTTAGATGTTACTGTCTACCAAGCAGGTTTAGATAAATAAATATAACATAACAGTTTCAAAGAAAGAAATTTTTTATTGCAATGTAAAATGTGTGTAATTAAACAATCATTAAATGAAATTGATTTATTAATTATTGCTCTTCATTAATTAAAAACAGGCAGGTTAAATTAAACATAAATTTCATTTATGATACACTACAGTTGGCAACAATTTCTCTTCCGCAATCATGATTTAGAAACTGTTGCCAAAAATAACATAGACAAATGAGACATAAGTTATAAAAACAATTAACACTAAAACAATATTGCTATTTTATTACGTATATGTTAGAATATATTTCACTCGCCTCGTATAATGTGTGACTTCGTGTCATAATAAATCGAATTAAATATTGACTTTGATTTGCTAATATTTATTAATCATGAATTAAAAGATTATTAACTACGTGATGACAGTTTGAATTAAAATTCTGACAAACGATCATGTATAATTCTAAATTAGAATTTATATGGATAAATGGCAAATAGGAGGAATGAAATATTTGTTTAAGTGTTGAAAATCTTTTTTAATCATGTATTTATATTGGTAATATATTTTAACACATTTTTTAATTGAATTATTTTCATTTAGTGCTATTTTAATTCAATTATTTTAGTGTTAAAGTTTATGTAGATATATAAAAAAATTATTTTCAAATTTATGTCCTGATTTCGATATAAAAAAAACAATGACACATCCTCATTGCATTTAAGGTAACCGACTACATTTAAATAACGATTTTCGTTGGAAAAAAAAAAATTATTTATTAGATGAATTATTTTTATTATTATTATTATTCTTATTTTAAAGATCATATTTTTAGTTTTCAAAATTGTTTTGAGTGTGTTTCTAGAATCGTTAAAATACTTTCCAGAATCAATAATTATATTATTTCTAGTACTATGATTTCAAATCAATTTATTAGTTTTATTATTATTATTATTTTAAAGATCAGACTTTTAGTTTTCAAAAACTCTTTTGAGTGTGTTTCTAGAATCATTAATTATATTGTTTCTAGTACCATTATTTCAAAGCAATTTATCATTATTATTATTATTATTTAAAAGATCGGCCTTTTAGTTTTCAAAAACTGTTCTCAGTGCGTTTCTATAATCATTATTTCAAATAAATTTATTAGTTTTATTATTATTATTATTTTAAAGATCAGACTTTTAGTTCTTAAAAGCTGCTTTGAACGTGTTTCTAGAATCATTGGAATGTTTCTAGAATCATTAATTATATTGTTTCTAGAATTATTATTTCAAATCAATTGATTAATTTTATTATTATTATTATTTTAAAGATCAGACTTTTAGTTTTCAAAACTGTTTTGAGTGTATTTCTAGAATCATTATTTCAAATCAATTTATTAGTTTTCTTCTTCTTATTATTATTTTAAAGACCAGACTATTAGTTTTCAAAAACTGCTTTGAGTATGTTTCTAGAATCATTATTTCAAATCAATTTATTAGTTTTATTATTATTATTGTTTTAAAAATCAGACTATTAGTTTTCAAAAAACTGAATCTCGATTTATTAGTTTTTTCTAGAATCATTATTTCAAATCAATTGATTAGTTTTATTATTATTATTATTTTAAAAGATCAGACTTTTAGTTTTCAAAAACTGTTTTGAGTGTATTTCTAGAATCATTATATCAAATCAGTTTATTAGTTTTTCTTCTCATTATTATTATTTTAAGGATCAGACTATTAGTTTTCAAAAAACTGCTTTGAGTGTGTTTCTAGAATCATTGTAGAATCGTTAGAATCATTTTATCAATAATTAGAATCGTTGTGAACGTGTTTCTAGAATAATTGAAATAAAGCTATTTGATCACGAGCTATTAGGATACTGAATTGAAGCATTCAAAATTTTACGTAGAATTTGCGAAAAACTGTAATTTTTTTTTATACACTGCAGTACCATAACAGTCGTAAATGGCATAATCATTTTTAGATTCTAATGAAATTTGAATTATATATTTTTAATGATGTTATGTATGTATTGAACTAAAAGGTTTTAAATAAATTTAATTAGAAATGAGTTATTAGTGGTGTGAATGTGAACTAACTTCGAAAAAGTGAAAGGCAGCAGCAGTCTCTCACTTCTTACAAAATAACACTTTTAAGCGTTTCTCGTCTGTCAGGTGTTTAGTTTCAAAGGAACAGATGTCTGTTGACCTCCGGCGTGACCTTTGGAACCATTTCCTTTCTTCGGGAGGATTCCTTTCAGGGAGCCTAGTGGACCGGGCATCCGAAGGGTGGATCAGTTAACCTTCTGCAGTTCAGAGGTCAGTATTTTATTCTTTTTTTTTTTTTTTTTTTTCATTTTTTTAGTATGAGTGCACTATAATATACAGTCAGTCACATTAACGTGATCACCTATCAAAAGCTAGAATATACACTCTTGTATATTCTGGCTTTAAGTGGAGTGTGGAAGTAAGTGGATAGTGGTATTAAGTGGAATTTAAGTGGTATTAAAGTGGAATTTTTTATATACACTCCACTGCAATGTACTGCCACCTGCCCTTTGTGATTGGTTATTTCACGTTGACGTCGAAAGTAGGTGGTGGTCACATTAATGTGACTGGACTGTGTAGTTTTCATCTGTTTTAAAATGGGGTAATAAGGAAAATTTATATATTAAAATGATTTGTTATATTCAGTGTAATATAAATATTTTTAGAAGCTTTTTTTAAATAATAACGCTTTTATATTCAGCTGCAAGATGGTTGGGTATGTATATGTTTATAAAGAACCCAACCCAACAACATAAAAACCAAAGAAAAGAGCTGACAAGGAGAGAAATAGAAACAAGACCATTTGTAAAACAAAAGCCACTACTGATATACCAAAAATCCAAGCGACAAATGGATTATATATACAGTAGAACCTCTTTAAGTCGAACCTCGATAAGTCGAAAACCTCCATTACTCGAAATTTCAACCCTCTATGTCGAAATAATTATTCAATCCCCACAAGCCATTTTTGGTATATATGTTCCCTCCGTAACTCGAAAAAAAAAAAAAAAAAATTGGACCTCTGTATCTCGAACATTAGCAATGTTTGATTTTACAACCTTTACAACTCGATCCTTTGAAATTATTTCGGAATTGTTTTGATTTCTTATTGTAGTACATAACATAAATTTTAGGTTGCAAATAAACATGTTTATTACCTGTGTAACTTGAATTTTTATTTATTTTACCTCTCTAACTCAAAATAAGTCAGAAAGAATCTAAACCTCTACAAGTCGAATATTTTCTTACAAAATCCGCGTAAGTCGAAATCCTCCATAAATCGAAAACTCTATTATAACTCGAATTATTTGGCGTCTCCCTTGAAGTTCGACTTACAGAGGTTCTATATAATCCCTTTGCCACTTAGATTTTAAAAATAAAAATTTTTTTTTTTTTTTTTTTTTCTGAAAGAACTGAATGAGGCATTTCAGAAGGCAGTTCGACTTACAGAGGCAGTTATATAATCCCTTTGCAACAGAAGGTTCTACTGTATATATAATCCCTTTGCCACTTAAATTTTGAAAAGAAAAAAAAATTTTTTTTTTTTTTTTTTTTTTTGAAGGAACTGAATGTGAGGCATTTTAGAAGGCAATTCGACTTACAGAGGTTCTACTGTATGTATAATCCCTTTGCCACTTGGATTTTGAAAAGAAAAAAATTTTTTTTTTTTTTTTTTTTTGAAGACACAGAATATGAGGCATTTCAGAATTATGGTCATCATAGTGAATGTTATTATGGTTTTGTTATACAAATTAATTGTGTTTCTGCGAAATACAGTGATAACATGTAGTTAGCGAATAATGTTGTGGCTTCTGTTATGCAAAAGGATCATTTTGAAAATCCTTCCTTGTTATTATTATTTTTTATAATGATATGTTATGTTCTTTATAATATATCAATTATTATACTTATTACCCCCTATAAAAGTCGTCCCGAAAAGATAGTGTTCTAATTTCATTGCCTATAAAAGGGATGGGCAAACTTTTTTTCGGTCGCGGGCCAAAAACCGAAGAAACAAAGTTTGGCCGGCCAAGATAAATTTTTCTAAAATTTTAAAAATATTTATAACATTACTAATCCTTTATTATTACCATAATATTTATGATATTATTAACCAATAATATAGATACTTCATTTTTAAATATTTTACGAATAACCCAAACAAGTACTAGCTACGCTATACTTTTAATAATTTCACCAATATTCACAATGATGCTATATATCCGCAATCTTTCCATACGCAATCGATAATATTAGAACTCGCTCCTAAAGAAAAAGCCGCTGGCTGGAACTTAAAATGCACAGTCTGCCACATGCTAGGTCTAATTCACCTATATTGGATTCCCATATGTCTGCTCCCCTAGAAAGAGATAACGCTTGTTGGCGTCAATCTACAGCTATAACTAACAAAGAACTTCCGCTTTTAACACTTTACCGATTGAAAGCTGCCTGTGCTTGCTATTTTCCGTCGATTTATGTTTTGTAGAACAAAAATGGAGAAAGTAAAAGATCATCATTCCTTTGAAAAAAAGGAAGAAAAAAAAAAATAATATTTAATCAAAGTAGAAACGGAGATGGATATATAATATATAAATATAAATTTCTTTTAACTTGCCTCGGACCGGCAAATTAAAATTCTATCCAGGCAGGCCGGATAGAACCTTCCGGCGGGCAGTAATTTGCCCATCCCTGGCCTATAAGTTGAAGTTTGGGGGGGTATACATTTTCAAAAAATTGTGGTTTTCGTGGTATACATAAGTTTAATACAACAACAAAACATATTAGCCACATGCGACAAAAAGAGTTAAAATGTAGAAGAGGAAATTAATACCAATTTTCATAAAAACATAATCTGTATTTTAAAATGTTTTAAATATCTTAATTTAAAATTCAGCGTTAAAGAATTATAATTAGTTTATGTATTTTTAAATTTGATAGTGTCCCTAAGTCATATTTCCTTACTTCTCTAATTGTACCGAATTTTAACTTAAATTCTTTTAAATTTAATTTTAACTTTTATTTTTCATTTTACTTTTATTTATTTTTTTGGTATTTTTAATTTTTTAGAGTACCATTTTTAATTTTTAGAAACTTTATTTTAATCACCATTACTAACCTAAAGCTATAAAACTTAAATTAACCTAACTTAAAATAAATAAATAAATTAAGATGAGGAGGTTAAGGTGTCTATCACCATTGGTACTCCGTAATCGGTACGCCAGTTGAAAGTTGCCAGTCCTTACTTCACGTATACTACAGCATCCAACAAGTAAGACCAATTTTCAATTTAAAATTCCCGAGGCTTATGGAATTTTAATTTTTTTTTTTTCTTTTTAGGTTGCTGGCACTGTTCTTGACATCTGTGGGAAATTTGACGTCAAAATATGCATTAGTGTTTGAGATGAGCTTGGCTTTGTGAGACGCTAAAACTGATTCTGGCGATTTTTGAAATGTCTGAATTCATTGAGCAAAGAACTTGCATTCAATTTTGTTTGTGGAAACGTATAGAATGTCGCAGAAGACATTCGGTAAGCATTCCTATATCGGAAAGAAATGTTTAGAAGTGATATAAACAGTTCAAAGAAGGCAGAGAACGCGCTGAAGACGAAGAGTCCTCAGGCCGACCATCAACCTCAACCGACGAAGCTCACGTCCAAAACATTAAAGATTTGGTGCTTGCAAACCGTCGATTTGCAAGTAGAGGCCTTGCTGATGATGTTGGAATCTCAAAAGGATCGGTCAATTCCATTTTGGGCCTCAAACGCGTCAGATTTCGATTGGTACCGTAAACACTGAATGCGTCAGCTCACACTGACGCCAGCATTGATTCTTCGTGACTTTTTCGCCAAAGATGAAACCCGTATCGTTCCACAACCACCGTGCGACTTCTGGCTATTCCTTAAATTCAAAAAACTACTCCGGTGACACCGTTTTGAGTCTATTGAAAAATTCAACGTGAATCGCCGCGCCCTTTGAAGGTCATCTCTGCCGATGACTTTTTAGCATGCATTGAGGATTTGGAAAAAAAGTTAGCATTTCATTGTTGAAGGCGATGAAATAAATTTGGAATTTACTTAATATATCTCGAAATTTTATATGGTCCCTAAGTCATTTTCCCTCACTTCACATACTATACGCTTCATATACATTCCATTAAAAAAAAAAATCTTAATAGAATTGACTCTCTTTTTATACAGGCCTTTTTAGTCACAAAAGAGAGTATTTGAAAGTATGAGTCACAGGAAAAAAAAATTTATTTTCACAGGAAAATTTTTATATTTATATATATATATATATATATATAAACCCATTTCTTACTACTGTATATTTTTATTTTTCCTTTGAACTTGAGATTTTTAAATTGATAAAGAAACATCTGATTCAACCCAAAGTCGTGCAAAGAAAGGAGCGAGTGAACGTGTTTATTGACCCTTTAAATGCCTATTTTTCGTTTGCGCACCTGCGGTTGAAAATCTCGTTAAACTGAACATTCCCAGCAACGTGGGAGAGACACGTACTTTTCGACGACGAACAAATAAAAATTACACAAATAGGGAGACATCATCGTTTCAAATGTGTGTTTCAATACATTTAATGCGAATAACACTTAAATATAATTGACTTGCACAAAACTGTAAAAAGAGAGATTATTTCTCTGAAATGTCCATATTGTATCATTCTTTAGCAAGACAAACTTTTCTACGCTGTTTTGGTAACTGTACTACTACTACTATACCACCCCACCCCACATCACTGTGTCTAGAGCTGAATTGCTCCTTTACAGTTTGGGAATGATGTGAGTGAGAAGTCTGATTCGACCCTGTGATGCTCTGCTGTTATACGAGACCGGTACCTACAACTTAAAGTGGATTCCGAACTACTGCAAACATCCATAACACTGCTGGGATTCGAACCCGAAACCTGTGTTACCGAGCGCCTGCCACTCGGCCATCAGGCCCCCTGTTAACTGCACTAAGAGAACACTACTTCGTTGTTTCACACCTATAACGTTTTCATATTATACTACACCTATAACAGCTTCAAGAAGAAAGACACTTTCATGTTCATGGGAACATTTTAATTTTTATTTCTTGTCATTGGTTCTTATCCCACTTGGTAGACATCTAGACCAAGCCCTCGAATCCTTAATTTTTATTAACAAGCCCTATATATATATATATATATATATATATATATATATATATATATATACAAATACAGAACTCTGGGTTATTATATAAAGAAATGAAAATTCTTTGTATAATAATCCAAAGTTCTAATTTGATCACAGAGTATAAATTTGATCATAAGTGCACGATTAAATCACAAGTACAGTTCACTCAAAGGTGGGAGATTTTCAGAGTTCTCGAGTCTACGTAGAATCTCAAAGCACGCGGGCTGCGGCAGACCTTAAATATCACACGGCATGATAAACAAAATCACCAGGGGCTCACTTTGGAAACTGGTGGAAACTCCGACCTGTTCTTTCACTTCAGAGAAGAGAAAAACAACATTCTTTATCGATTCATCGCAGAATACTCCACTTTCTTTTCCAAAAACTTCCCCTTAAGAGAATCCGTCAAGGGATGTCAGTTTCCCTCACTTCTCATTGCAGTAGGAAGGATCTATCAGCAGTCACGATGGAACAACTGATGGTGTAGTCGATATTCCATCTGCAATTGTTTCGACCTGAGAAAGTTGCACAGACAATCACTAATTTCCTGAGTCTCATTATACATAATATCGAATATCTGCTATCAGATTTGACAGGTTGTTCTCATTGGTATAAAACACTAATTGTACGTAATACAACTACCCACAACACTGCTTGTCTGCTGTCAAATTTGAGTAATGGGTTGTTATTATGTATTTTTCAAAGCATATACATTCCTCTCTTCTGGGAATAAAATGCCAGAACTCTTTTGCTGAAAAAAAAAACGCCACAGTATACTACCTCTCTCCTAGGAATCGGGTGTTAAAGCCAGGAATTGGTGAAAAAAATTCGACTAGCGTGTAGCTAGAAGATATTACGGACGCGAATAACACTACCCCCACAACGCTCTACGATTCTATTAGACCGGGACCTACAGTTTAGAGTGGAATCTTAATCACTACAAACATCCATGGCATCGCCGGAGCCCGAAACCTGTGTTGTCGAGCACCAGAGCGCTAGCCACTTGGCCATCAAGCCCCGCTATGCCAAAGGAATAATATTGTTTTTGGTTACTCTTTGAACAAGATAACTTTTGCCTTTTAAAATAATTCTATTCAAATCTGACTTGAGACCTTAAAAAAAACTTTATGTAAATTTTCTCATTTCAAAATACTATAGAATAGAATAAGAACAATGGTTAAAATAAATTTAAATAAAAAGTTGAAGAGTGAATACATTGAATGCCATATCTGCTGCATTTCGAAAAAAAATGGCGCAAAATAAAATTCGAATGCCATCTTTTATGACTTGATGAAACCGAACTCAAACCGAAGAAGAATAGCCGAAGTAAAATGAAAAACTACGGGCACAGTTAATAAAACAATCCCTTTCTCCCTTAATGGCCGAGAGCGGTGGAAGAAAGCTTTGCTGTTTTCCCTTTCAAATAAGTTCAGAGAAATGTCTTCCGCTGGCTTCTTCCACGACTTTTTGCAGCACGCCTATTAACAAGGCTAATGAACCTTCATTTGACCTTCGCGTGTCTGCCATCATCTCTGCCATTCTTGGCCGGCTTCCTTGTTAGAAAGTAACACTAGTATTCACTTCACATTTTGGAGTTTAAATGATTAATGCAAATGGGAAGAGACAAATGGGAAAGAAAAAAAATGCTTCATACTTAAACTCAGTGGTGGCCAACCCAAATGATCTAGCAGGCCACTTTGGAAAGCGTCCTAAAAATTATATATATCTCCATATTAGATTTAGACCTACTACAGACATTTTTTTGGTGTGAAAAATTGAAACATAATGATTTATTACTATTATTCTTACATGTAGATAATACATATATAACAATAATGATACTAAACGCACATTGCAAAGAAATATATAACATTAAAAGGAAATATAAAAAATATATAAATATAAATGAAACGAAAAATGAAATTCATTAAAAAATATTTATTTACTAGAGCGATATTTGTTTTTCTGCTCTTTCACTTAGCTTTTGCAAATCGATCTCAATTTAGCTATTTGCACATTGTAATTGGTGTTGTAGGTTAGCGTCCGTTATGATTGAGCGTGTTTTGCGTCGTAATTGGTGTTTATAATTTAATTATTCTGTGAACTCATAAATAAAAGGAGCAATATCTGTCCTATATTCGCAAGAATATTATTTTAAAACCAAAGTTAATTCTTTCTCATCATTTCGACAGGTCATTTTTGAATGTATGGATGCACACATAATGTATTTTTTATTACATTAGTTTTCACTACTACGGTCAATATAAAATAAATATATTTTGTAAAAGTGTGATAAATCTCGCGGGCTGCAAGGAGAGCGGGTTGGATTTCCCTGCTTAAACTGAAAACATTGAAATCAAGCAACCTGGATTCTTTGACAAATGAATCGAAATGACAATATTTGGCATCATATAAACAGGATAAAATTGTTTTTTTCTTGGAAAAATTCTACAAAAAAAAAAAAAAAAAAAAAAAAAAAAAAAACATATTTCAAATTATCAATGATCTATTAACATTCCTCTTGCAAACAATCAAGTACGCACAGAATTAAAAAAATCATTTTATTTAAAAAATATAATTGATAATTTGTTACAATAATGATAATTATAAAATAACACAAGTATGCACTTCACATTTTGAAACGTAAGTTCTTTGGAAATTCCCATGTAAACGTTTCTTGGAATTTAAATGATTAATGCAAAAGGGGAAATATATATATACACTCAAGAGCCAAAACATTATGACCACCTGTCAATAACGAGTTGGCCCACCTTTGGCGCGCAACACAGCTTCAACCCGCCTTAGCATGGATTAATACCACCACTTTATACCAGTTAAATACCACTTCCACCTGATCACGTGCCTTCCACGTCCTCCAGGCGAGTTCATTGCAAAATGTAGGGGTGTTCATAATGTTTTGGCTCTTGAGTGTGTGTATATATATATATATATATATATATATATATATTGCATCAAAATGATACAAATGTGCCAGGTGGTTATTGATTAGAGCTGTATCGGAACATTTTTGTCTGAAATTCCGCCTTTTATCAGTTTCATCAACAGCCAAAAGGAGCTTAAATTGTGCCAAAAGGGATAATATTGTTTTTTGGTTACTCTTTTGCTTAAACTGTAATCAAGCAACCTGGATTCTTTGACAAATGAATCAAAATTACGATATTTGGCATCGTACAAGTAGCATAATTTTTTACCCATTGAAAAAATTCTATAAAAAAAAAAAAGATGTGGAAATTATTAATGATCCATTATCATTCCGATAGCAAGCATTCGTATTTTAGTACTGGTACGCACAGAATTAAATAACCATTTTACTTATATAATTGATAATTTGTTTCAATAATTGCCAGGCTTTAACGATGATAATAATAATTAAAAAAAACATGATCCAGCTTTAGTTTAATAAAAAAAACTAAGTGCGTAACTAATCATTAAAAAAATATTGTATTCCATGCTAACTAAATCGAGCATTGAAAAAATATTGTATTCCATGCTAACTAAATCGAGCATTGAAAAAATATTGTATTCCATGCTAAATAAAAGCAAAATATAAATATAATGTTGTAAATATTGTATTCTATGCTAAATAAAACAAAATATAAATATAATGTTGTAAATATTGTATTCCATGCTAAATAAAGCAAAATATAAATATAATGTTGCAAATATTGTATTCCACTCTAACTAAGCATTGAAAAAATGTCGTATTTCATACTTTCTTATTTATTGCAGACTATTAGATCAGAATATTTGTCAATAACTTGCTAGCCTATATAAAAAATTCTTATTTACATAACTGATTTTGCTGCACATTATTATCTCAAAAAAGGTGTTTTATTTTAAATTATGCTCAGCAAAGGAGATAAGGGTTTTTTGCTAAGCAATATAAACCTTTTTCGATCAATACACATGTGTGAATAAATATTCTTGAGCAGGCATATTGAAAGAAAAAATATTGAATAATAAAAATCACTTGAACTCTTCACTTATCTGTTTACCACACAATCAAACCGTATCAAAGCACTTATTTAATGAATGTAACATCAGATATCAAATGAAAAGAAAAAAAAAAAAATGCTTCATACTTAAACTGAAAACATTGAGCTGAAATCAAGCAACCTGGATTCTTCGGCAGATGAATCGAAATTACGATATTTGGCATCTTACAAGCAGCATAATTTTTATTCCTTAGAAAAATTCGATAAAAAAAATGTTCTAATTATCAATGATCCATTCTCATTCTCATGGCAAACATTCATAATTTAGTAGTATGCACACAATTAAATAAGCACTTTACTTATATAATTGATAATTTAGGGCCCTGATGGTCGAACGATTAGCGGTCTGGCACTCGGAGACACATGTTTTGGTTAGAGTCCCGGCAGGGCCATGAATGTTTGTATAGGTGTGGAATCCATTTTAAACCGTAAGTCCTGGTCTAGTGTGACTGTTGAGCATTGGGCGCAGGGCTGACAACTCTATCCCGTAAACAGAAAACATCTTCTGTCTCGAAATCTGCCAGTAGGCAGATGGCCTTAGCCCATCTTGTTGTTTCGCCATTGATGATGAATTGATAATTTGTTTCACTAATTTCGGTACGGTTTAAAGTGAATTCGAACCATTACAAACATCCATGGTACTGTCGGGACTCGAACTCGAAACTTGTGGCACCGAGGGCCAGAGCGCCTGTCACTCGGCCATCAGGCCTAATAATAATAATAATAATAATAATAATAATAATCCAGCTTTAGTTTAATAAAAAACACCGTGGTTTCTTATTTATTACAGACTACAAGATCAGAATAATCATCAATAAATTGCATATTGATTTTACATGCGTAAATATCATTATGTATTATTATACACTGAAGTGACAAAAGTCATGGGATAGCAATATGCAAATTTTCAGATGGCAGTAGCATCGCGTAGAACAGGTATAAATGCGCAGTGCTTTCGCAGAGCTTTCATTTCTGTTCAAGTTATTCATGTGAAGAGGTTTTGACGTGATGATGACCGCACGACGGGAATTAACAGACTTTGAACGCGGAATGTTAGTTGGAGCTAGACGCATGGGTCACGCCATTTCGGAAATAGTTAGGGAATTCAACATTCCTAGATCCACTGTGTCAAGAGTGTGCCGAGAGTATGAAATTTCAGGCATAACATCCCACCATGGACAGCGCAGTGGTCGACCGCCTGCACTTAACGACCGAGACCGGCGACGTCTGCAAAGAGTCGTAAATTCTAACAGACAAGCAACACTGCGTCAAATAACCGCAGAAATCAATGTGGGACGTACAAGGGACTTGTCTGTTAGAACTGTGCGGAGAAATTTGGCTTTCTTGGGCTATTCCAGCAGAAGACCGGCTCGAGTGCCTTTACTGACAGAACGACATCGCTTGCAGCGACTCTCGTGGGCATGTGAGCATATCGGTTGGTCCCTAGATGTATGGAAAACCGTGGCCTGGTCCGATGAGTCACGATTTCAGTTGGTAAGAGCTGATGGTAGAGTTCGAGTGTGGCGCAGACCTCACGAAGCCATGGACCCAAACTGTCAGCAAGGCACTGTTCAAACTGGTGGTGGCTCCGTAATGGTGTGGGCTGTTTTTTTTCATGGCATGGACTTGGTCCTCTGGTGCGACTGAACCGAACATTGACTGGAAATGCTTATGTTCAGCTACTTGGAGATCACTTGCAGCCATTCATGGACTTCATGTACCCAAACAACGATGGGATTTTTATGGATGACAATGCGCCATGTCACCGGGCCACAACTGTTCGCGATTGGTTTGAAGAACATTCTGGACAATTCCAACGAATGATCTGGCCACCTAGATCGCCCGACATGAATCCCATCGAGCATTTATGGGACATCATCGAGAGGTCTGTTCGTGCCCAAAATCCTGCACCATCAACGCTTTCACAATTATGGACGTCTATCGAGACAGCATGGCTCAATATTCCTGCAGAAGACTTCCAACGACTTGTTGAGTCCATGCCACGTCGAGTTGCTGCACTTCGCCGGGCGAAAGGAGGGCCGACACGATATTAAGAGGTATCCCATGACTTTTGTCACTTCAGTGTATATAGTTGATTTTTCTGCTCATTATTATCACAAAATAAAAGGTGCTTTATTTTAAATTATGAATCTTTTATTAATAAAGATTTTTTTTTCTGAGTAATATAAACTTTTTCGATCAATACATAAGTGTGAATAAATATTCTTGGGCAGAAATATTGACAGAAAAAAAGTCGAATAATAAAAATCATTTGAACTCTTCACTTATCTGTTTACCGCAAAGTCAAACCGTATCAGAGCACTTATTTAATGAATGTAACATCAGATATCAACTTTTATCTTTTCTTTTTATTACCGCATATTTCCGAATAAAAACCGATTCGAGTATAATCCGAGATTGTGTTTTTTTTTTTCTTTAAAAAATTACGCAAAGTTCAAAACCCGTTTACAAGCTGAAGTGATTTTTTTTCCCCTATTTGTTTGAAGGTTAGATTCAAAACACACAAAAAGTAAGTTAAAAGATTAAAGTAATTTTTCTATTCCTTTGTTGTTTTTATGTGCTAATTATTTACGGGGAACCTGATGGCCATGTGATTAGCGATGCCACAAGTTTCGGGTTCAAGTCCTGGAAGTGCAATGGATGTTTGTAGTGGTTCGTAATTTCATTTTAAACTGTAGATCCCTGTCTGATATGACAATAGATCATTCGGCGTAAGACCGATAGCCCTATCCCACAAAAGGAACCCATCTCATGTCTAGGAATCCCGACGTTGTCATTGATGTTTGTAGTGGTTCTAATATGACTATAGATCATTCCGTAAGACCGATAGCCCTATCCCACAAAGGAAACTGTAGATCCCGACGTTGTCATGAATGTTTGTAGTGGTTCGTAATTCCACTTTAAACTGTAGATCCCTAATATGACTATAGATCATTCGGCGTAAGACCGATAGCCCTATCCCACAAAGGAACCCATCTCATGTCGAGGAATCCCGACGTTGTCATGGATGTTTGTAGTGGTTCGTAATTCCACTTTAAACTGAATGCCCCGGTCTAATATGACTATAGACAGTTCGGCTTAGGTTGATAACCCTATTCCATAAAACGAAACCATCTCATATCTAGGAATCTTCCAGTAGGTAGGCTGACCCACCATGAGGCTCTTGCGGCAATGAAGAAAAAGAATTATTTATGATGTTTTATTCTGATTTACTTGATGGTACTTTTGCTGGTACATTATTATCTGGCACTTTTGGGTGGTGGTTAACGCTCTTGAGCTTGGTATCACAGGTTTTGGGTTTGAATACCAGAGGTGCCATTGATGTTTGTAGTGGTTCGGAATCCATTTTAAGCCGTAGGTTCTTGTCTCTTATGACAGTAGAGCGTCATAGGGCCCAATCAGGCTTGTCACGCACATCATTCCAAACTGGGGCAACTCAGCTCTAGGCATAGTGATGTGGTGTGGTGTGGGGTAGTAGTAGCAGTAGCCTTTGGTACTTTTGCGTTAGCCGGGTGCACATTTCTCTAACATTAGATTTTTTGTTTTAACTACAATGAAACAAGCCAACAATGTAAACAACAACACAAATAATGCAACTCATTTTCAGAAAACAAATATCTTATTACTTTAAAATTAGTTTTTTCCGTAAAATTAAGAAAGATAAACTAAAGTATGCTATATTTAGCGGTATTTGGCGATTTATCATTTAGTATGGCTTACGGAATAGCACCCTACGCTACGCGAGATGAGTGGATGAATTTATAAGCCGATCTCCGTAATTATTCTTTAAAAAGGCCCAAAACTCTCAGCTTATATACAAAAATATAATCTATGTATAATTTATTTTGTATAAATAGTTTATATAGATAATATTTGAGGAATGTGTAGGTAAATACGTTAGGGCACCGTCCAATTTACAATGAATATATAATGGTTTTTGGTTTGTTGCTCTACGGTCATCTTGTGCACACGACGGCTAAACAGACAGGGACCTATAGTTTAAAGTGGATTCCGAACCACTCACAAATATCCATGCCACCACCAGGATTTGAACTTTGAGCCTGTGGTACCAAAGGCCAGAGCACTAACCGATTGGCCAACTGGTCGCACAATTAATATATAAGGCCAGTGGCCTTCACAAGTAGCTTAAGTCCTTTTATCAATTTTTTATCTGTTAAACAAAGGGCTATATGAACACCTTTGAATGCGAATTTCATAATATTATTGGAAACGTGTTTTGGAAACATGTATTTCTAATAAAAGAGACACGAAAATAAGAATACAAAAAAAGAAAAGAAAAATGGAACTTAGTCATGGCATTTTTTTTTCATACGATACTCAAAAAGTTTCGTTGAAAATCGACATTGAAGAATATTGCCTTCTGTTTTCGTTCGTGTTAGTATCGTAAAATATTAAGTGGTCCAAAGGCTGTTCTATGGAAAAAAAAACTGTTTTAAATTAAAATAAATTTTTTACAATTTCTGTTGTCACACATTAACAGCTTGAAATTTTGCAGTTTGGCATCTGCTGTCTTGGTCCTTTAAAATAAACTTTTTATTTTATTTTATGAAATTGTTGTTTTTTTTTTTTATTTTCTAAAATCGTGCCATTGCGAATAAACATAGAATAGAAGTAGATAGAAAAGCTGCCATATTGCATGACAAGCCACCAATATAGTAAAGTTGTCATTTGAAAGTTCAAGGGCTTTTCATCAGACTGGAATGCATGTTGGAATAACAAATTAGAACGAGAAATTGTGAAATGCAGAATTTGGAAGAATGTTTGGCAGAATCCCCCACCCCAAGGAATGCTTTTTTTATTTCCAATGCAGCTGACAAACACTTAAACACTTGTCTTGGATGCCTTAAGGCAAGCTCTGCACAGACGCTACTCACTTTGCATTACCCAGGGGGCGCGTGTAACCTGAAGATAATCTACGGACGCAGAGTAACAATGCCCCCTCAACGCTCTACGATCCTATTAGACCGGGAGCTACGGTTTAAAGTGGAATCCAAAGAATTACAAACATTAATGGCACCGCCGGGACTCGAACCCGAAACCTGTGGTACCGAAGCGCTAGCCACTCGGCCATACGGGCCCTACCCCATGGAATGTTCTGGAATTGGTATTTTTTTCTTTCGTACTCGATCCCAATAGGAATCATTCAGTTCTCCACATACATCTCCATTTAAAGGATAGAAATGAAGTTCTGACAAAAGCATGCTCATTTATATCAATTAAATTAACAAATTAAGAACTACAACACTCATAATACGATTTCAGTGTGAAAGTAGTTATTAAAAATTCTAAAACAAGACCTATAATTACTTCTTGTCATGCATCAAACGTATAATAAGGATTTTTCTTTTTTACACCTACGAAATGCAGCCGAATTGACTTGGCAAACGATTGATGCCCAATGGAGCATGTTTACCAGACGTCTGTAGAAGTTCGAACATTCTGAAAGTGAGTTCGTTGCCCGAATTTTTAAAATAATCTTCCATATTTTCATTTCTTATCAGATTGACAGCTGCCGTAATCAAGAAATCCAAACATTGGTCTCTCCGTTGTTGTCAAGGTCGTTTATTCAATTCCTCCTATTAGCTCACACTCTCTCTATATATATCTTGTTCAAATTTCCAATCGTTCATAAAATACTTTTTATTCATCCACTCAAGTTCGAATGCATTTTTTTTAATTGTAGGGGAGGACACTGGATGTTAATACAGTTTTATCAAATATTAATTCATTCATTAAATTTAATTAATTAATTTTAGTTTTTTTTTAGATTTAAGTTGCATATATCTGCCGATAGATGGCGCCAGATGAACTTAAAAAAATGAATGAAAATTGTTTATAAAGGACTTTCTGCAATAGAGTGAAAGAAAGTAGGAATTGACTTTAATTTTTTTTTTATATATTACTTGTTATTCATCTACTCAAGTTCAAATACATTTTTTTTAACTTGTAGTGGATGGCACTGGATGCTAATACAGTTTTTTTTAAATATTAATTCATTCATTGAATTTAATTCATTAATTTTAGTTTTATATGGGAGTAAAAATTTCTCTTACATAAGATATTTAGCAGGATATAAATTTAGGAAGAAATACCGTCAGTCAGTAGCGAAGCGTGTAGATCGCTGAAAAAAATTTATTTTTCAGATTCTTTTTTTTCATTTTGGGTTCTAGTCTGAGTCAAGGAGGGAACAAAATGGAAAGTGTGTATGCGAGAGAGAGAGAGAGAGAGAATTTTTCATCATAAAAAAATGAATGTAAATTATTTATAAAGGACTTTTTGCAATACAGTGAAAAAAGAAATTTGTCTTGCAATGGCAAAGTTGGTAGAGCGTAGAATCTTCATGCCTTCGGATCGAATTTCGTCGAAGCATAAAATTTTTTATTTAATAAAAAGTAACTAAAATAAAATTTTTCTTTGTCGGCCAAAGTAGAAATTGGTTTTTAATTTTTTTTTTTTATATTACTTGTTTTATTTCTTGGTTAATAGTTTATCTTCAACGTTCTTTAAAAGCACATTGTTTTGGGATATAATTTATCAGAACATCTATTGTTTTCCTTTAAGAGCACATGCCCTAAATTAAATACTTTGTTTTCATAAGAGATAATTCGACTTTGAAAGACGATACCTTTATGGAAATCAACAATCGGGTTTCATTCGTTTGATTAGATAAACTAAGTAAAATAAGTTTTCATAAAAGTAAACAGAAAAAAAATCTAAATAACATTATAGAAAGCATTTGAGTATTGGATATTATAACTCGTTAAATAGAAAAAAAAATAATCAATGTCTGTACGTTAGCATTTTAGATTAAAAAAGTAAACTCCCAGCTATACGTGGCAAGAGTTGTATTGTATCTATTTCGTAAGAAGAGGAAATACTAGGTTAGGGACATATCTGTTGTTGTTGTTGTAATACAGCTGGCAATACAGAGGCAGTCAATATTTATGCCATAAGCAAGGGTTGTGTAGGGCACTTGTAGCTTGAAGATATGCTACGGAAGCGAATAACGCTACCCCCATCCCAACAGACACATATCTTATGCATTCAATTCCATTTTAAATGATGGATCAAGATCTGTAGTCATTAAATATTCGTGTATATGTCAGGGATGGACAAGTTAAATCTGTAGGTCGGATTGCCATGTTGTTGAGCTTGTGCAGAAAGAAAGATATGAACCCCTTTCAAAAGCCATGCTTGAGGGTTTGTAAAAACATGTCCGTGTTCATTGCAGAGGCAAATAGCAGACCCGTGGGATGCACGCTTAAGTAACACTGAATCTGCTAAATCTTTGCTTTACTAGTGGCGAAAAGCTTAAGTAAAATACCTGGCATTCAAAAACAACAACAGCATTTTATAAATATTGTAATTGAGCTTTTAATATCGAAATGCTGGAACATTCCAGTTATGAAGAAATTTTTCTTATATATTATAAAAATATAAAAAAAATAATTATATAATAAAAATATATGCTGAAAATAATATAGATATATAATCATCATTGGTGCAACAACTTCATGAGGGGTCAAGACTATCTGCCTACTGGCAGATTTTTAAACGGAAGATGTTTTTTTTATGGACGCGCAACAGTCATTTTAGACCGGGTTCAATAGTTTAAAAGGGATTCGAACACTATAAGCAACCATATCACTGGAGGGACTCGAGCCCGAAATACTGTGGTACCGAGCGCTAGTCACTCGGCCATCAGGCTCCCTTTGTACGTTTAGTTTTCTTATATAACACAAATTTCAAATAAAATAATAAAATTTCAAATTTTTTTTTCCAATTTGTTTCTTATCCACATACATACGTGATTTTTTTTTTTTTCTCTGAAAGTGTTTCAACGCATATTGCCTATTCTAAAGGTAGCATTTTTAGCTTTTGGCAAATTTAATATTTTTCATATAAGAAGAAGTAGCATTTAAATGAATACTAAGTTTTTTAAATCTTTTGAGCTGAAAACAGTTTTTATGATTATGTAATATTTAACAAAACCATTGTAAAAAGTCATTAAAAAAAAAAAGCACCACATTATTTGCTGTTGAAAATAAAAGTTTGTTCTGAGGAGACTTGAAAAAATTTCGATCAAAATAATCATTTTCTTTTTATTGAATTACGTTTGCACATCACAAAAATTATCAAAATCAGATTTAAAATCATCTGCAGAAAAGTGTTTACGCGTATTTTTATTCAGACGATAGTGAAATTTGATTTATTCTACTTTATTCGAAATAAATATATTTTTGAAGAATGTCAAATCATCTGTTGACTAAGAATGTATTTTACTAAAATACATGGTGATTATAATTAAAGTTCCACTTATAAAATGCTATAAAAAAGAATCACTCGTCACAATGAGTTAAATTTAAAATGAAGATACTTGAAGAAGGGGGAAACGGTACGGCATCAAAAAAACGTTCCATTGATTTTTCCCAACCAATTTGGTTTGACCGGGTGGATGGGCTTTGCACTAACAGTGCCACAACTGTCGAATGACTTGGAAGTCATTTTTTTTCATCAAAAACCGAAACAATCTACGAACACTACAGTTGGTTTTAATGGTCAACTCATGCAAAACACGTTGCCATTTCGATTCAAAAATACCACTGGCAACCGAATTGACTTTCGTTATGCCGCTTACAGTGCCATTTATTAATACACTTTGGAACTTTTTTGATGCCATACCGTTTCCTCCTTCTTCAAGTATCTTCAGTTCAAATTTGAACTCCTTGTTGTTGTGGTGTGACTAATCCTCAATATCCTGCAATGTGGACGGACATCCCATGAGTGATCTACTCATGGATGGAGGAAAGGGCAGTTTCTGTTTTGATGAAGCACCCGTAGGTAGAAGTCTGGCTTTTGCTCCGTGACGCTCTTACAGTCATAGGAGACCGGGACCTACGGCTTAAAGTGGATTCCGAACCATTACAAACATCCATGGCACTTCCGGGACTCGAACCCGAAATCTGGGGTACCGAGCTCCAGAGCGCTTGCCACTCGACCATTCAGCCCATTTGAACTCCTTGTGACGAGTGGTTCTTTTTTACAGCATTTTTAAAGGGGCACTTTAATTATAATCACCCTGTAGTCTATAAGTTCAGTCGTAGTAATTATTATTTTGCGCAATAAAAAAATTCCAGACAGATTTGGTTTGTCACTCTACTGTCATTTTTTGCGCACTTTAAGTTAATTAGACCAGAATCTAATACAGTTTAACGTAGATTCCGAACCACTCCCAAACATCCATTCCACCGCCAGGATTCAAACCTGAAGCCCGTGGTACCAAAAAGGCTAGAGAGCTAGCTGACTAGCCAACAGGCCGCTTTTTCAAATAGAAGCCTCTATGGGAAAGATATACTTTAAAATACCCAATTACCCCAATGAATGAGATGCAAAATTTTCATTCCATCTATATTATACTCAAATATATTTTTACCAATGCTTTTAACTATCATTAGACTTTTTCTTAAAAATCACGTTGAATTTACGTACATGTATTGCACATGTTTAGCAATGTATATGCTAATATTCTGTATTTCAACTCATAGTGATAAAGCATTAAAAATGTATATTAAAATTTTAAATTAAGTACGATGATTTTTATAAATTTATTATTCTATTTTCCTTTCAATAAATAAGATATGTCATTTTCAACTCGGTGAGATAGTTATCAGTTCAACAAAACGCAATGCAGTTTCTGTAATCATCATTTCAGTTTATTTTTAACGTTCTATAATATTAAATTTTTTCGAAACAAAATGATGTTTGTTTTAAAATAATATATAAATGATAATAATACAAGTAAATGATTTTCTAAAATTACTATTTTCTTTCATATACTCTACCAAGATGTTAATAATTTAAAAATTCATTCCGTTTGTTATTAGTACTTGAAATATTAATTCATTGCTTGGTCAATAATTGTAGAATTCCTACAGTATGTTACCAGTAATTAAAGAATTCATTCAGTGTGTTTTTAGTAATTGAAAAATTAATTCACTTGTTGTCCGTGATTGAAAAATTCATTCAGTGTGTTTTTAGTAATTGAAAAATTAATTCACCTGTTGTCCGTGATTGAAAAAATTCATTCAATGTGTTTTTAGTAATTGAAAAATTAATTCACTTGTTATCCGTGATTGAAAAATTCATTCAGTGTGTTTTTTAGTAATTGAAAAAATTAATTCAGTGTGTTGTCATTAATTGAAAAAAAATCATTTATTGTTTAGGTTAATAATTGAAAAATTCATTCAGTATTTTGCTAGTGATTAAATTCATTCAATCTGTAAGTTGTCAGTAATCGAAAAATTCATTCAGTGTATTGTTAATAACTGAAAAATTCATGCACAGATACCACAGATCGTATACAAAACAATAACTGAGTGGAAACTATGAGCTAGCTTCAGATAGGGTTCTCAGGTCTTTGGTACCACAGGCTTCCAGTTCGAATCCTGGCGGTGGCATGAATGTTAGTTAGTGGCTCGGAATCAACGTTAAACTGTAGGTCCCATTCTAATTAGCCTAAATTGTTTACAAAATGATCGTAGGGCGACAAAAAAAAAAAAAATCAGTTAGAGTTACCAGAATTATAGCTATCGTAGTTGGCGTCTGGCCTTTTATTTTCAGATATTTGATTTGATATTCCATCCGCTTTACCAAATTGGTAAGTTTTTCGATCTTATGTTGACATATTTAAACATTTTTTTTTTTTTTTTTTTTTTTTTTCAATATTTGAAGTTTGGGTAAATGTTTTGCAGAAAAACACACTCAGCTTTTATTCTGAAATGCACTACAAAATGAAACGTATATATTTCAGTTTTTTTTTCTTTTGCCTCACTTAATTTAAATTTAACACATCTCTATATGGGCACCATTAATTGTAAGAAACATATCAAGATGATTTTCTGTCTTGTTCTCTGTAGCATACCCTCATCAATGGAAACATTGCCATCAATGATTTTCTGTTTTGCATTAGTCATATATCCAGTATCTTTATTAGGTTCACAATATCTATAGCATAACCCTGTGTACCTCGTAAACCAGATATCTGTCTCCTTTTGTGGTTCGATGGGATTATGTTAAAGATAACGTGTATCGAACAAAGATATGACAAACTAAAGCAGAGGATGGCATTGCCACCATTAATGAAGGTTTGCTATAGTCAACACGGCAAGAAATCTAGTGTCATCTTTATGTTATCTTTATTAACTGTTCAAAATTAGAGGTGCATGAAATTAAATTATATTAAAATTACTACAAAAAAGCTGAAATATATGCATCTCACTTTGTTATAATGTTCAATTATCTGTCTCTTTGTTTGCTAATCATCTTTATTTGCATACCAGAATATCAGTACCTTTGCCAACAACGGGCTAGCCTATCCTTATTTATGTAACTTCTTAAAATTTTATTTCTAAGGCATTGATTGCCTAAAGCATTTTTGATTTTAAAATTGCGATTTACAAAGTAGCTGTAATGGCTAGATAATACGCTGAAATCAGATCGACAGTTTTCATTAGCATTTTTATGTCACATATTTGTATAGAAAATATCGATCAATCGATCAGTAGGAGCCATTTAGTGCAACACTTTTGTGCTTGGACCCTAAAATAATTGAATTAAATGATGAAGCATATATTAACTGAAGCATATATTAGCATATATTAACTTGAACATATATTAGCATATATTAACAAAATAAGAAAATAAAAATACTATTAACTTATAGTATTCTTTATTTTCTTTCTATTATACCCTTTTTTATTATATATATGTGTTGTGTGTGCGGCAACGTCACTTCCGTTGAGGCACTTTTTTTTTCTGTGACGTCACTTCCGCCCCCATAGGCTACACCTACTACTTCGTTGCAAGCTATCTTTCAGAATGTTATATTTTTAACTCTTGCAAAGTCTCAACACATCAAAGTTCCGTTACAGAAAGTCAAAAAAAAAAAAAAAAAGAAAAGAAGCATTCAAATTCCTTTCAGAGAATATAAATACCGCGGCAGAGCGCTTCGCATGCAAAGAGATAATTTTCTTTTGTGTTTCTCCGTAAGCTAATGAGAAGATAAAGTAATTGCGTCTCATTTCAAGTGGTTCAACTTGTTCGATAAAACTGGACTGATGTTGTTGTGCTATAAGGTCAAAACACCTTCCTCTTTATCACTGATCGATAAGATATTGATGGCAGAGAAAAAAACAAAAATAAACGAACCCTTTTGATTGTGATGAAAGCACAATTATCTCTTTTAAAAAAGAAATTCTTCGCTGTTCTGCCTGTACGTTTTCAGAATTTTTTTATAAACTTAAAAAGTTATCTTTATTTTTCAGTTAATACGCAAATATAGATACTATATATATTAGCAGAACCCAGTATTTTTTTATCCTGCTAAATAAAAAAAAAGCAGTGCAGAAAATTACATATCGCGCATATATTCTTCATGTTCCAATATATGTGCATACTAATTTTCATGGATATCGTTTGAACGGTATATAAAATTAAATGCTGCAGAACCCTCTGGTGGCAGGTAACAATATAGTGGATAGCGCAAACCTATTTTCCATAGTCGAATACATATTATTTATTATCCATTTTCAGAGTGATTGGTTGAATGGTATGGAAGTTGATAAACTGCAGCACCCTCTGGTGGTGACTTACGACAAAGGCGATAACAATTCTCCATGTATTGTCAAAAAAAGTATTTTAATCCGGATTAGAGATTAGTGAATGAAATATATTTATATTTATATATATTTATATATTTATGGAGTATATTTAAAGCGGATATCAAAGATAAATCACTCTAAAAAAATTAAAGCTTAAATTTTTATTTTCGTTTAAATTTTAAACGATTAAAACTTTCGCCTATTTAATGTGTTGAAGCCCATTCTAAACCTGCTTAGTGATATAAATATCCAAGATAGTATTTCGTCATTCCAGCAACAAAATAATAAATTCGGACATTTTTATTTTTAGTGCGTTGTAACATCAGTGAGCCTTGTGTACCACTTATGTCTCCCTCGAACAAACCATGGATGGGTGATGAATTGAAAATAGTGCTCTCCGAGAGGACTTTTATGGGTAATAGCGCTGCATTTGCTTCTCGTATGGTAGAAAACCTGAAATTCCTACCAGGCAGCCCGACTATCAATGCGAGATACTTTACACACATTGTCACAATCGCCATCGTGTCTCCCTGTTTCTGAAAGCAATAATTACAACAATGCCGTCAGCGGATTCGAATCTCAGCCCTCGTTGCACTCTAGTTGCGCATGTTGCCGACGGACCGCAAGTCGGGCAAATGAACATAGAAATTAACTGATAATTAAAATTTCCTTTTAAACCCTAAAATATCAACCTTTTCCCTAAAATAACAGCCCATCATTCAAATTTGACAGCAGACAAGCAGTATTGTGGGTAGTTATATTACATGTAATTAGTGTTTTATACTAATGACACACAACCTGTCACTGAAATCTAACAGCAGATAATCAGTGTCATGAATAATGAGCGCTCATGAAATTAGCGAATGCCTGTGCGACTTTCACAAGTTGATACAACTACAGATTGAATAAGGACTACATGTTATTCCATCGTGATTGATGACTAGCTGAGAAATGTCTAGTCCAAAGAGAAGTGAGGGAAGATGACCCCTTTTCTTGACGGATTGTTTTTAAAAGGAGTTTTTGGAGTAGAAGAGAGTTCTGCTACGAGGCGATCAGAAGTGTTTTTCTTTTCTTCTCTGAAGTGACTGAATAAGCAGCAGGAGCTTCCGCTTGTTTTTCAAAGTAAATCCCTTGTGGTTTCGTTTATCACGTCCTGTGATGATTAATCCACAAATCTCCTTTTGCGTTACCGATTTTATTTAATCAGTTTCAACTAAATGTTGCTTAGTAAAATCTAAATCAACCTATCAAATCTGAAGAACCACTTAACTTCGAGTTCGCGTAAATCGGGGTATTACTGTATTAGGTAAAATCAAGAAATTTTTTCGACAGGCTCATCTAACTTCTTATTTATAACTGCCAATTATTGGAGAATGTGGTGTTCCTTACAGGATTTAATTGAATTGATTTCAACCAAAAAAATTTTCCACATTAAAATCTAAATCAAATTTCCAGTTAAACTTATTTTTATGTTGACTTTAGCATTGATTCATACAGATGTCTTTAGCATGAGTCAGTAATTCTTCATTATTATATTTCTTATTAAACCCAACACATGTCGAGATTTTCTTTCTTTATCATAGAAACTTATATAATATTACACCGGGTCATTGTATTTCAATTTTCTGTGACTAATCTTACTGCGAGGTTTCTTATAGCGGTTTTATGGCTCACATTTCGATTATCTTTAATATCTATAATGTCGCAAACGAATTCCTCCCCAACACGTGCAACCGTAACTGTCGACATTCTGGAAGAAAAGATAATGGCATGAGTTATTGTTTGAGAGACGTACCGCATTTTCGGAGATTTGATTTGGTTTGTCGTTCTACGGTCATTTTGTGCAAACTTTGGTCTAATTAGACCGGAATCTACAGTTTAACGTGAATTTCCAACCACTCACAAACATCCATGCCACAGCCAAAATTCGAACCTGAAGCCTATGGGACGCAATGCCAGAGCGGTAGCCAATTGACCATCCGATCACTGCCCATTATTGGAGAATATTGCGTTCATTAAGGGATTTAATAGAATAAATTTTTGATTTCAATAAAAAGTTCTCCATATTAAAATCTAAATCAATTTTTCAGTTAATCTCATTTTTGTGTTGATTTTAACATTGGTTAATACAATCATGTCCATAAATTAAGGATAATGAAGTTCATTCAAAGAAAGAGACAGAAGCTAAACAAATTTGACTTATTGGTAAAGTCTATTTATTAAACAAAGGCAAAGAGCAAAAGATGCTATATGTTTGACATAATTAATAAAAATTGCGATTTTTACTCCCTGGAGCAAATTTCAAAAAAGAACCTATTTTCAAAAAACAGTATAACATGGTTAGTATGATGGTTAATATGGAGTATGTCTCCCAGACGATGCAATACAGGCCTTACAACACCTAGGCATGCAGAGTATCAAATTATCAATCTGATCTTGGGAATATTACTCCACTCATCAAGCAATGCCCTCCGAAGTTCCGGTTGACAGGTGGGAGGGGGTTGACGGGCTGCAATTCGTCGGACAAGCATATCCTACACATGCTCTATTGATTCAAGTCCAGTGAGTATGCTGGACAATCCATACGGGTGATATCCTCCAATTGAAGGCATTCGTCTACAATGTTTGCACGGTGAGGACGGGCGTTGTCATCCATAAACAGAAATTCAGCACCCATGGCGCCCCGAAACAAACGTACATGTTGTTCCAGAATGACATCCCGATAGATGCGGCCTGTCATCTTTACACTCTGAACATGCAGGTCAGTTCTGGAACCAAGAATAATTCTTCCCCAAACGAGCCATCCTGCCCCACCGTAACGGTGTCGTTCAATGGTGGTAACGGATATCTGGCGCTCTCCATATGAAAGTCCGGCGAGAATTAGACTGCAAACTAAACCTGGACTCGTCGGAAAACATCACACCAGACCACTGTTGCGGTGTCCACAATGCATGCTCTCTACTCCAGGTTAATCGCAGGCGACAGTGAGTTGCGGTAAGTGGAACACATCTGACAGGCCTACGAGCATATAGACCAATGTGCCCTAAGCGTCTGTACACGGTCTGCCTTGAAACTGTCGTACCGGTAGCTGAAGAGAGTCGACGAGACAGGTCTGATGCTGTGCTCCGTCTTTTTCTTTTGGCAGTAACTGCTAAATACCGGTCCTCATTCGGAGTTGTAAATCGGGGGCGACCTGTGCTGTAACATCTACTCACATTACCATCATCTTGGAATCGTTGCCAAAGCCTGGAGATGACACTCTGGGCGATTCCAAGTTCCTCGGATACTTCCAGCTGGGTACGTCCACATTCCAGTCATCCGATAATTCTACCACGTAAAAAATTATCCAAATGCTTTCCTTTGTGCCATAACTATGCGGTTATTGCACTGAAAGGCTTTTAAAGCGCTTGTGAACAATTTTTACTTCTTTGCCACCATTCCTTATATATCCCCTCTCTTACACTCGTCATTGTGACGTACTCTCCGCGCCATCTGGTGGTTTCCTGTAATTTGCATATTCTTCTTCACGATGTGTGTGATAATTCTACAGGTGAAATTTTTATTTTAGAGTTCAATTTCTGTGTGATTCTGAATTATCCTTAATTTATGGACATGAGTGTATTAATGAATAGTACTGGGTTTTAATTAGATTAGTTTTGTTTAAAATTATGTAATACTGATGATCAGTACTGGTTTATAATTAGCTTAATTTTGTTTAAAATTGGTTAATACTGATGATTAGTACTGATTTTTAATTATTTTAGTTTTTTCTAGGATTTATTAATACTGATAATTAGTACTGGTTTTTAATTAGTTTAGTTTTGTTTAGAATTTGTTAATACTGATATTTAATTAGTTAAATTTTGTTTAGAATACTTAGGATTAGTACTAATTCTTAATTAGTTTAGTTTTGGTTAGAATTAGTTAATACTGACGGTTAGTACGGGGTTTTAATTAGTTTAGTTTCGTTTAGAATTGATTAATACTGATGATTAATACTGGTTTTTAATTAGTTTACTTTTATTTAGAATTGGTTAATACGAATTATTAGTACCGGTTTTTAATTAGTTTAGTTTTATTTAGAATTGATTAATACTGAGGATTAGTATTGATTTTTAATTAGTTTAGTTTTGTTTAGAATTGGTTAATGTTGATGATTAGTACTGGCTTTTAATTAGTTTAGTTTTATTTAGAACTGGTTAATACTGATGATCAGTACTGGTTTTTAATTAGTTTAGTTTTGTTTAGAAATGGTTACTACTGATGATTAGTACTGGTTTTTAATTGGTTTAGTTTTGTTTAGAACTGGTTAATACAGTTTTTTTTTTTTGTTGACTTTAACATGAGTCGGTAATTCGTCATTATTATATTTCTTATCAAACCCAACACATGTCGAGATTTTCTTTCTTTATCATAGAAACTTATATAATATTACACTGGGTCATCGTATTCTGATTTTTCTGTGACTAATCTTATTGCGAGGTTTCTTACAGCGGTTTTTATGGCTCACTTTTCGATTATCTTTAATATCTAATGTTGCAAACGAATTCTTCTTTAACACGTGAAACCGTGACTGTCGACATTCTGGAAGAAAGGATAATGACATGAGTTATTGTTTGAGAAACGCATCGCATGTTCGGAGAAGCGATAATAAAAGATGATGAATTTCACATTTGTTGATAAGGAAATTATCTCCTTTGACATTCAGGAAATAAATAAAAGAAATATAAGATTTTTGGCACGTCTTGTTTTTCATTAATCATCGGTTCATTTTGTTGGATTTATTAAAGAAAATTCAAAAGAAAATAAATGATCCAGTTGGTATAGTGCAAAACAAAAACAAAAAATGGAAAGGAAATTCTGTCATGTAACTGATCATTATTATTTTGTATCTTGAGAAAATGTATCAAAAATAAACATTATAAAAGAGAATTTCATTTTTATTTTCGAAGAAAATTTCTTTGTATTTCTCTTTTATTTTATAACGAGATTATTAGAGCAGTGTTCATCGCATTATACATAAATTTTATTTTTAAAAAACCTGTGACATGTAATTTTTTAAAAGACTTTTAGATTTTGAAAATTAATGAAAGAATATGATTCTTTTGCAGTTTAATAAAAAATTAAAGCATTTAGAAAAAATATTTTAATTAATTTATTAATTATATAATTTTTATATAAGTAATCTAATTATAATTAATATAATTTTATTATTTAATTAATTATTTATTTTATTTAATTTTTTAATTAGAAAATATTTTACTCATTTATAGTTACTTAATTTATGACTAGGACCTGATGGCAGAATGTCTGGCATTCGATAACGTTAAAAAACGTTACAAAAGAAAATTCGAAAGAAAATTCTGTCATGTAACTGATCATTTGTAGCTTGCGTAACAAATTTTGTACGTTGATAAATGCATCAAAAATAAATATTAAAAAAAGAGAAAATTTGATTTTTATTTTTGAAGGAAGTTTTTTTTTTTTTTTTTTTTTTTTTTTTTTTTTTTGTATTTCTTTTTTGTTTTATACGGGATAGCTAGAGCGCGGCCGATCATATCATGTATAAAATTTATTTAAAAGAAATCGTGTAAACCGTTTCAATTATGTAATTTTTTAAAAGACTTTTTGATTTTGAAAAATTAATAAAAAAAATATGATTCTTCTGTAATTTAATAAAAAGTTGTTCTTCTATTGCAGCTAGCAATACAGAGACAGTTAATATTTACGCCATAAGCAAGGGCTGTACCGCTGTTACTCATTGAGCACTACCCTGGGGGCAGGTGTAGCTTGAAGATAGGTTGCTGACGCGAGTCACACTATCCCCACAATGCTCAACGATCCTATTAAACTGGGATTAGTGGTATTAGGGTTTAAAGTGGATTCCGGACCCTTGATGATGCTCAAGAGTCCATAATCAAGAAAGAAAACTCTTTTTGGGTCCAAGTATTTTTGGCAATACCTGACTCTTTAAACCTGTAATTTAACTTGAAAATGAACTGATGAATAACAGAGGGAACTCTGAACAAGCATTTGAATCGTTATTAACAGCTGTGACAAATGTACTGAAGCCAAAGGATCGTATTTTGAGAAAAAAATATAATCGCTTGTTTTTATTTAATTTAATAAACCCAGTCTTAAATATCTTCTGTACATGTACTACAAATATAAAGACGCGCACCCAAGTTGTCTGGCGAGATGATACAAAGAAATTAATTCTAACATCCTGAAGATAACTTAATCAAGGAATACCCATAGTCATGATAACATAAACCATGTTATTTTCGCTCGTTAGATGACTGGATCAAGATTCAAAGACTCATCTAGCGATGTATTCCCGATAACATGGAGCAGACAGAATAAACTTACGTAAGGTATTGGACTGAAGGAAAACTATTCAGTAGTGCAGCATTTTTAATATATAAATAATAGAATCCCGTTACAGAACTTTCGGTGCCTGCTGCTTAGAATAATGCAATAATATTGCCATTAAATGAGTAATAGAGTAGCAGACTATATACATTTAACTTTGCCGTATATGAAATAAATGTTATTTTCATGACTTTGTTATACCAGCTGATTATGATTCTCTCTCTATTTCTGTTTGATTTTAATGGGATTAATAAGAAGCACATTAAAATATATCTATAAGAATGCTATTTTTCACAGCTTTGTTACGCAATGTGATTGCCTCATGAAAAGTCCTTTATGCAATCTGTATTTGATTTTAAAGTAGTTTTCTAGGAAGAGCAGGAAAATGCGGCAATAATATATTTAACATGCCTTCGTGACTCACTAACTCAACTGATTTCAAAATTAAAAATCATATTTTTGAAATTTACAATCTTTCTGAGACTGGTATTTGCTTTTCTGAATTAAATCTTTTGAAATCATTCCAAAAAAGGGCAAATTAAATCTTTAACAGCAATGTTTACAGGCAAAGACGAGTTTAAAATGAAGTTTCTTCGTAATGCGAAATAGTAATAAAATGTTCTCAATTTGTGTGTGCAAAAACGGCTTAAACGAAAATAAGTCTTATTTTTTTTAATTAAGCCGAAAAAATGCAATTACAGTATTTTTAAAAACAAAATAAATAAATAGAAAACAGTTAACATAAAACATTTTTTTAAGTCAATTAATACTTTTTTTTCACTATATTGCAGAAAGTCCTTTATGAATAATTTTCATTCATTTTTTAAGTTTATCTGGCGCCATCTATTATTAGATACATGCAACTTAAATGTAAAAAAACTAAAATTAAATTTAATTACTGAATTAATATTTGAAAAAAAAACTTTATTAACATCAGGTGTCCTCCACTAGAAGTTAAAAAATGTATTTGAACTTGAGTGGATGAATAAAAAGCATTTTATGAACGATTGAAAATTTGAAGAAGATATATACAAGGATACTGTGAGCTAATAGATGGAATTGAAAAAGAAAACATCTCATTTTTCAAAATCGGCCAGTAGACACACGGCCAATGGCTGTTGCTCCAATGAAGAAGAATTATTTTTAATGAAGAACTTTTATCTTGTAGATTTCATCAATTAAATGCTATCTGATGGCCAATTAGCCAGCGCCCTGCCTTTTGAATCACAGGCTTCAGGTTCCAATCCTGGCGGTGGCATGGATGTCTATTACTGTTCATTTAGACTTTTAAAACAAGCTCTTTATAAGCGCAACAGCTAAACAATGGATGAACTTTGGAAATTGTGGGGACAAAATCAGCCTTCATATTTTAAGGCAAGTTATTTACCTTAGAAATCAAGATGTAATTTGATACTCAGGTAAAAGCATTATCTGATGAACGTATCAGAAAATAAAATCACTATCTTTGTTTGTTCATATTTATTTTCAAAATCATCATAAAAATAAGGGAACACTCTATGTAGTTTTGTTTTAAAACTAGTTTTAAAGGAATTTTAAAAAATCTTAAGCATTACGTAAAAAACAATAAAAAGAACAAAAATATCTTATTTTTGGGTCATTTTTTACCATTGCCTTAATCATACCTTCACCATGGTTCATCTATCATGGAAATACTCGAGCCACAACGTAAAACAAAAATTATAAATTTCTAACACAAAGAAAATGGATAAACTGAATTTTTTTTCAATTAATTTTAAAGAAAAATATTAAATTTTTCCTCACAATATTTCATTTTGCTGTAAGAATGTACGAAAAATTTTAAAACTGGTTCAACGTCTCATGTCTTGAAATACAGCTGTGACTGTAGTGCAGAAAGATGCGATGCCTTAGGTAGCAATGCATTAAGTAATCCGATTCTGTTACAAATCTCGCTAAATCTGTTAAAACTTGAAATCTGTTACAACTCTTGCCAAATTTGTTAGAAATTTCGCCAAATTAGTTGCGAATGTCTTACTGTGACTAACATCGAAAAAAAAATTCCATAGCCTATTAAAACTATCGAACTCATTAGTTTATGAGTAAAATTTCTACTTTTCTAGTTTTTTTCTACCTACCTAAAATTAGTACCTATTTCTTTGAATATATTTTTGTAAATTTCAAATTACGATTCGCTCAATTATTATCTTTCAAATATTCCGATTTAAATATGAAAAAAAAAAAAAAAATACTTTGAAAAAATTTATATTAACGATTATGTATTTGCCACAAATATAAACAAAAAAGTATATTGTTGTATTGCTAGTTTAAAACTTTATTTTTGTTTTGACATAGCTCATCTATAATGGGAATACTGGAGCCTCAAGTTAAAACAAAAAGTAAAAATTTATAACACAAAAAAATTGGTTAAATTAAATTTTTTTAGTTTATTTTAGAAAAAAAACATTAAATTTTCCTTTACAATATTTCATTCTGCTGTAAGAAAGTACAAAAATTAAAAAAGTGGTTCAATGTACAGTTCCCATGTCATGCCCTACAACTGTGACTGTAGTGCAGAAAGATGGGATGCCTTAGGAAACAACGCATTAAGTAATGCCGAATCTGTTACACATCTCGCCAAATCTAAAACTTTCGAAATCTATTACAACTCTTGCCAAATCTGTTACATATCTGGCCAAATCTGTTACAACTGTTGCCAAATCTGTTTGCAAAATCGCCAAATCTGTTACAAATCTCGCCAAATCTGTTACAAATATCACCAAATCTGTTACAACTCTTGCCAAATCTGTTTCAAATCTCGCCAAATCTGCCACAGTTCTTTCCAAATCTGTTACAAATCTCGCCAAATTGGTTGCAATTGTCTTACTGTGACCAACACAGGAAAAAAAAAAATCGATAGGCTATTAAAACACTTTATTAAAAATAACGAATTCATTAGTTTATAAAAATTTCTATCTGTTTAAATGTATTTTTATAAACAAGACATTTGAAATTACTATCCCATCAATTAGCGGCTTTCAAATATTCAGATTTAAATATGTAAAAATACTTTACAAATATTTTATATTGATGATTATGTATTTGCCATAAATATAAATATGATAAAAGTATATTATTGTACTACTTTTCAAAACGTTATTTTTATTTATACAAAAAGTGATACATAATGTGGCAACTCTATCGTATCTGTAGCGGCGTGCTGGCCAAGTGGTTAGCGCTGTGGCCTTTTGATATGTCAGGTTCGAATTCTGGAGGTGGCAGCGATGTTTGTGAGTCGTTCGGAATCCACTTTAAAAATGTAAGTCCCGGTCTGTTTAACCCTCGTGTGCGCAAGATTACCGTAGAATGACAAACCAAACAATCATATCAGTAACAAAGTAAAATGTTATTCAAAATCAATTTCATATCTCTTTAGGCTTCGCAAAATCATTCAGATATTATTGAATTTCTTTTTACTGTTTTCGACAACCTTTGTTTATTGATAATTTTCATATTTTTTAGGGCTGTTGAATAAACTGTTTTTTTAATGCAATTTTATGCATATTTTTTTTGTGTAAACATATTCTAAGCATTTATTGTTTGTGTATGTAAAGGTTATCTATGATGAAAGTAGGAAAGTATTGTCCAAAGAATAAAGAAGTTCATGTTTTGCACGATAAAAATGCAAAGAAAAGATATGAAAGTAGGTAAGATACAAAAAAGAAAAGATTTGAACAAAATACGTTGTTTTGGACAATGAAAGAATTCATGTTTTGTACAAGAAAATATACAAAAAACTCAAAGATACAAAAAAAAATCTAAAAAATATATAAATATATATCTAAAATATAATAATATATAAATACTTAATATAATACGATATTTTGAATAATGAATAAATGTTTCGAGACAGAAACGATACACAAATACATAGGTGCAAAAAAAAAAAAAAAAACGATTCAAAAGTAAAGATTTGGAAAAGAAAAAAATGGATTGGAGATTGTGATACAGTGCGTATCGAGACTCGCATTGACATTCTGCTGCATGATGAGTATCGCCCGGGTTTTCTTCCATGCGTTATGCAAATTCGGGTCAATTACTCCTAAAAGTCCACCTCTTAACATAAGTGGGTGGGCTGTTCCTGGTATACATGAGCCCCTCATCTTTCTAACTGGTGGACAAATACATAACACTAGGGTCTAAGGTTGAGGTGGGGAAAAAAAAGAAACAAGTAGACTCGATGGCAATTGGGACGTCGTGTGTTACGCGTCTCACATTGATAATCAGGGGTATTTCGCATTGATAAATAGGCATTATCAGAGGACATGGCATTATCCCATGCAAATACATAAATGAGGTTTGGTTTGGTTTGGTTTGCCACTCTATGGTCATTTTGTGCACATTTTAGGCTAATTAGATCAGCGCCTACAGTTTAACGCGGATTCCGAAACACCACCACTACTACACCACATCACATCACTGTGCCTAGAGCTGAGGTACTCCTATACAGTTTAGAAATGATGTGGGTGAAAATTCTGACTAGGTTCCGTGAAGCTCTTACAGTTATATGAGACGGTCACCTACGGCTTAAAGTGTATTTCGTATCGCTACAAACATCCATGACACGGGATCCGGGATTCGATCTCGAAACCTGTGGTACCAAGAGCCAGACTGCCACATAAACGAGGAGCACTGATCTCTAAATGTCTTCTGGCGAAGTATTGCTCTCCATTCATTGATGGCCGATGATGGTTCGTGGTGTACATAAGTGGTACACGAGGCTCTCAGAAACAAGTAATATAAAAAAAAAATTGTAAGTCAATTCCTACTTTTTTTCACTCTATTGCAGAAAGTCCTTTACAAATAATTTTCTTTCATTTTTTTAAGTTTATCTGGCGCCATCCATGGGTAGATATATGCAACTTAAATCTAAAAAAACTGAAATTAATTAATTAAATTCAATTACTGAATTAATATTCGAAACAACTGTATTAACGTCCAGTGTCATCCACTACAAGTTAAAAAATGTATTTGAACTTGAGTGGATGAATAAAAAGTATTTTATTAATGATTGAAAATTGGAACAAGATATAGATAGGGAGAGTGTGAGCTAATAGAAGAGGAATTGAAAAAGCAAATTAATATTGGAGTCAGAAAAATTTACATTAGTATAGTTTACCAACTGTATGGAGAGGTAAACATCCGGTTTAAAAGAGGCAATGGACGAATCGATTACATGTTAGGGATGCTAGTCAAATAAAGGCAAAGCAAACCAATCTTATAAGAAAAAAAACTTAATAATATCCTGAAAAATATTCAAGGCAGGCCGCGGGTTGGCCACCCTTGTTTTATAACTTAGTTTTTCAATAGCATCAAAAAATTTATTTTTCATAAAACACTATTTAAAAATTCTGGCTCTGTATGTTATAGATTACTTTAAATAAAAAGTAAAGATGTGCAATTAATTTATGAATAAAGCAGTCTCAAGGTTTAAAACTCAATAAATATTATTCCCGATTCATGATTAAAGCCTCTAGTTCAAGGGCGGCCAACTCAAATGATCTCGCGGGCCACTTTGGAAAGCATCATAACTCCAAGGGCCGCATATAAAAGTATATATTCCCATAATAGATTTTGACTCACTATAGACATTTTTTTTGGAGGAAAAAATTGAAACATAATGAATTATTATTATGTTGACTATTATTTTTACATGAAAACATACATAATACAAAAATAATGATACTAAACGCACATTGTAAAGAAATATATAACATTCAAAATTAAATATAAAAAAAATATCTAAATATAAACGAAATAAAAAATGAAATCATTAAAAAGTATTTATTTTACTTGTACAATATTTGTTTCTCCACTCTTTCACTTAGCTTTTGCAAACCGATCTCAATTTGGGTATTTGCACGTCGTAATGGGTGATTGGTATTTATCGTAATTGGTGATTATCGTTATTGGTGTTTATAATTTAATTATTCTGCGAACTCATCACTGTAAACTCATCAATAAAACAGGCAATATCTGCCCTATATTTTCAAGAATATTATTTTTAAATAAAAGTTAATTTTTTTCTCATAATTTGAGTAGTTAATTTTTGAATATAGGGTTGCAGACATAATAATTTTTTTTTAATACACATAAGTATTTTTTCACTACTTTGGTCATTATACAATAAACATATTTTGTAAAAGTGTGATAAATCTTACCGGCCGGAAAAATGTGCAAGACGGCCCGCGGGCTGGCCTCTTCTGAGATATTCGATGGAAAAAAAAAGTTTTAAATTAAAAATAATTTTTTTTTTACAATTGCTACTGTCACACACTAACAGTTTGAAATTTGTTCTTTTAGAATATACTTTTTGTATGTTTTGTATGTTTTGCATATTTTGTAAAAGTGTGATACATCTCAAGGGCCGGAAAAATGTTCAAGGAGGGTCGCATGCGGCCCGCGGGTTGGCCATCCCTGCTTTAAATAAAAAGTAAAGAAGGTGCAATTAATGTATGAATAAAGCAGTCTCAAGGCTTAAAACTCAATAAACATTAATACAGATTCATGGTTAAAGCCTTGTTACTTACTCTAATATGAGAATAATTAACTGGTTGGAACTGGATTATGCGAGTCGGCTCCCAAATGGCTGAATAAATATTTAGCCGATCCGACCTCCGCCGCTTGAAAGTGTGTCTTTGTGAACTCGTCGGCCCTGGTGAGGTCACATTTAATGAGACGTTCTTCTCATTACATTAATGGGCGCCTTGTTTGCGCCAATCGATCGCCGCAGACGAGACTCTCTCGTGCTAATTCCCTACTTTTGTTTACCTGTTACACCTTCTGAGCAAACAGCGCTAACAGGAAAATGCGTTGAACTGGAAAACTTACATTTTTCTTTTTTAATTTGAAGGGTAATAATTTTTTCTTCTTCTTCTTCTAGGAAGGGATAATCTACTGAATTGATGTCCGTTGATTTATTTATATAGGGACTTTATACAAATTAAAGTTTTATTTAATTTATTGGTTAATAAATTCAGGTAAAGTTTTTTTTTTTTCTTTCTAATGCAGCTGGCAAACACTTAGACAGCTTGGTCTTGATGCCTTAAGGAAAGCGCTGCACAGACGTTACTCACTTTGCATTACCCAGAGGGCGCGTGTCACTTGAAGATAAGCCACGGACGCGGGTAACCATGCCCCCGCTACGCTCTACGATCCTATTAGACCGGGACCTACGATTTAAAGTGGATTCCGAAACACTACAAACCTCCATGGCACCGCCGGGACTCGAACCCGAAACCTGTGGTACCGAGCGCCAGCCACTCGAACTCGAATTAAAGAATATAAAATGCTCAGAGGAGTTGTAAAGATCCTTGCAGTTCCAACATCGACTAAAACAAAGCCTTGTAATGGAAGGATAAAAGTATTATTGTTGTTGTTTTAATGCAGCTGACAATACAGATATACATGCAATAATATATGCAATAATTATAATTAATATAAATAATTATATAATTATATTAATATATGCAGAACAACATGCAGAATTGAGCTAATTAAATAATGCAGTATTAAGTTAGATGTAACAACACACACAAAAAAAAAAATCTATAACAATTAATGATAGAATATTTTTTTCTCATGCAACTGGCAATATAGAGACAGTTAACCTTTATGCCAGAAGCAACGGCTACACTGCTGTTACTTATTTAGCACTATCCAGGGGGCACGTGTAGCTTGAAGACAGGCTACCGACGCGAGTAACATGACCCCCAAAACACTTTACAGTCAAATGAGATGGGATCTACGGTTTAAAGTGGATTCCGAACCACTACAAACATCCATGACATTGCCGGGACTCGAAACCGAAACCTGCGGTACCAATCGCCAGAACGCAAGCCTCTCGGTCGTCAGGCCTCTCAGTTATTGAATATAATATTGTAAAAATTGCTACATTATATTACTTGCTTGATTTACGGCGTAACATTCGCACTTATTAATACTATTATTTTTTAATGTCGTTGTTGGCTGAAATTTTCTATCTACTAGAACAACTGTGATATACACTGCGTAAAAAAAATAGAAGGACAGTGTTTTTTTGCCAATTAATATCTCTCCTAATTACCAGATATTTATGCAGATTTAGTTTAATGACCCTTTTTTTTTTTTTTCCTTTTAAGCAAAAATTAAACATCTACCACTAATATTATTAATAAAATTAGTATATATAATTTCCGATGCGTAAAAAAAAAGTAGAAGGACACTTGCTAATATATTTAATTTAGTGAGTTGTTCTTTAGTTAACTAGTGATTTTGTACTTTGTTTTATCCTTTTCTGTCAAAAAATCTAATTTGTTTAAATGTTACGCTGTTTCTCCGTTCTCAGAAATGCCTAAAGGAATACATTTGAACGATTTTCAAAAGGCCAAATTTCCGCATATCAAAATGATGGTAAAGGTGTCAGAGAGATTGCTCGATTGTTACAGATGAGCCCCAATACAGTTTCAAACTTTTTCAGAAATCCTTATAAAAATGGAAAGAAAAAGAAGACTGGTAGACCGAAAAAGTTAACACCACGAGATGAAAGAAAACTTGTTCGTGTGCTTAAGAAGAACAAAGGAAGTGCTTCAAAGGCAAGAAATCAAGCAGGACTTAATCATGCGACGAAACAAACAGTTTACAACTATATTAAAAGATCTAAAAAAATTCATTTTCAAAAAACGGAAACATCATCCTAAGTGGACACAAGCTCACATTGATAACCGTTTAGCGTGGGCTAAGGAGCACATGTCCTGGACTACAGAATGGACTTCTGTGATATTTTCCGATGAAAAGAAATTTAACTTAGACGGTCCAGACGGATATCAGCACTACTGGCATTGTCTGGGGAATGAAGACGAATACTATTCAACACGACAAATGGAAGGAGGGAGTTTAATGGTTTGGTTGGCTGTTGGATACGGAGGAAGGACAAGTCTAGTTTTCTTAAATAGTAGGCAAAAACATAGAGACTACATTCAAGTGCTGAATTCCGAGCTTCTTCCTTATGGTTCTGACTTGGGGGGTGAAGAGTGGAAGTTTCAGCAAGACGGAGCTTCCCTTCACACCGCGACTGGAGTTAAAAACTGGTTCCTAACAAATAATGTGAATGTTTTACCATGGCCAGCCAAAAGTCCTGACGTTAATGTAGTGGAAAACATCTGGGCAGTGCTAGTTCGTCGAGTTTATGCTGAGGGAAGGCAATTTGATTCGCTAATTCAGCTTCGAGAAGCATTGAATGACTCGTGGGACAATTTTTGCCAAACAGAAGTTCAATCTCTATACAATTCACTTCCAAACAGAATATTTGAAATTATAAAGGCCAATGGGAAGAACATACCTTATTAAAATCACAATTTTTCATTCATTATAATGCTGTCCTTCTACTTTTTACAAAGTTTCAAAAAAAGAGAAACTATTTTTGTTGCCATTAATATTTTATGTTTGAATATCATAATTCTGATGTTAAAATTGTATTTTTAAAATATTTGTAAAATGTTTCTAATAAAACATTTTAGTAAAAATAAAATATTTTACGGTTATTGTTACAAAATCAAGTGTCCTTCTACTTTTTACGTTGTGTAACGAATGAAGCGTAATCCGAACGTTTCCCACAAAGTTTTCTCTGAAATTCATCTTTTATGAATTAAATAAAATATCAAAAGAAATGAACTGTATATAAAACATAACAATACATTACGATTTAAAATAAACTCCTATTAGTCTGTGTATTCAATTCATGCAATAAATATAAAAATCGCATTTTGATACATGCTTTTAAAAGCAGAATATTGGAATTTATATTTGTCTTTGCAACTTTTGAACTTTAATGAATGGAGAAAAATCGTAAAGTTATTTTCTGATGCAGTTTTATAGCGAATGATATAAATATATCTCGTTTCATATTTATGCGTCTCCAGTGACGAATTAAATTTGTTTAATCATGCCCTTTCCCATAAAAGTTTATCTTAATGGCACAGCAATCATAATGTTTCTCCATAACTCTTTCCTTTACAACATTTGAACTGCAGAAATGAATGACACACAGTATGTAATTCGCAGAAAATAATTCTTTTATTAATTGTCATTAAGTTCTGCTGGTTCACATGTAACATTTTCTTTCGCTGTGTACAAGATATTGCATCAACTGTATCGAAATCTCTACTGTTGAGCGTATACAATAACTTCGTCTAATGTTCTCTTTTAAGGAAAAAGGTCCGTCTTGTGTTATTTTCAAGGAACAGACTTCGTCTTGTGTTCTCTTTTAAGGAAAAAGGTCCGTTTTGTGTTATGTTTCAAGGAACAGACTTCGGCTTGTGTTCTCTTTCAAGGAACGTCTTTTATTATCTTTCAAGGAGTCTTTCTTACGTTCTCTTTCAAGGAGTCCGTCTTATGTTTTTTTCAAGTAGTCCGTCTGATGTTCTCTTTCAAGGAGTCCGTCTTATGTTATCTTTCAAGGAGTCCGTCTTATGTTCTTTTTTAAGGAACGTCTTATGTTATCTTTCAAGGAGTCCGTCTGGTGTTCTCTTTCAAGGAGTCCGTCTTATTTTTTTTTTCAAGGAAAGTCTTAGGTTATCTTTCAAGGAGTCCGTCTTATGTTCTCTTTCAAAGAACACATTCCATCTAATGTTCTCCTTCAAGGAACGTGATCCGTTTTGAGTTCTTATTCAAGAAACACACTCCGTCTAATATATGGAATGGTATAACAATGGTATGATATCAGATGTAAGGAAATCTCTATTGCTGAGAGTATATAATAACTTCGTCTAATGTTCTAAGGAAAACAGTCCGTCTTGTGTTATGTTTAAAGGAACAAACTTCGTCTTATGTTCTCTTTAAATTATCAAGAATTTAAATCTTTGGCTTCATTTTCAGTGGAAGAAATCTTCTCAAATAGTTAATAACATGACCATATCTCTTCAGTATACCAGACGAAATTCTAGGGTTGGGCAAATTAAATCGAAACAGTTATGATAACATGTGTGAGCAAGAACATATTCTAAAATATTTTGCAAGAATTTTGTATTCATTTATAACTCGTGCATTTTTGTAGGCATTATAGACTTCTTACCAGAACAGCAACTTAGCTTTCATTGAAGTATAATGAGATTCTTTTACCAGAAATAATTTAACACTCAAGACAGATTGACATTTAACTTAAAGATAACTTTTTTTCATACAAATGTAGTTAAATGGTTTTAGTTTGGAGTATAAAGTAGTAACAAAATAGAGCGCGTCCTCTAATTCTAAGGAACAGAAAGTTGGGACAAACATCTACCGTACTTTCAGTACTAGAGTTGGCGCGGTATCTCCGCTTGACTTCTTTTCTCTGCGTGTATTTATTTACAAAACTTAAACATGTTACAAGAACCTGATGGCTAAGTGGCTAGCGCTCGGTGCCATATGCTTTGGGGTTGAATCCCGGCTGTACCATGGATGTTTGTAGGGGTTCGGAACCCCCTTTGGACCTTAGGTCCCGGTCTCATATTACTGTAAAGCGTTGGGCGCAGGGCTGACAACACTACCCCGTAAAAAGAAAAACACCTCCTGTCTCGAAATCTCGCAGTTGGCAGACGACCCACCATGAAGTTGTTGAGCCAATGAATAAAGAGGTTACAAAACAATTTTGAACATTCCGAGAAATTGCTCTTCTCAGATCTTAAAGATAAATAGATGCAAGAAATATTAAGAAAAGTTGCTTGTAAATCTTATCATTTTGTATGAAATAAAAATAAAACATCGCAAAAAGTTCATACAAATGAATATTTTATTTTTTTAATCAGTCTGGAAGAGAAATATTACATAAGAAAATCTTTTAAAAAGAATATAAATGCAAAATATTTGGAGAAATTAAATTTGCATTTATTGATAGATGAAAAAAAAATGAACCATTTCTTTTGAAAATCGTTGTATGATATCCTTCGCACCAACAGTAAGGATATATCCAACAGTAAGGATTGTCGTCAAAAATTGCCAAGCTATCATCGCATATATTAAACTACAAAGTGAAAGTCACATGAGATGCATGATTACGTGAGGTTTATGTTTGTCCCAAACAGGAAATTCCGATGTACTGCTGTGACCAAAAGTAAGACCTATTTTTTATTTTTTCAAAATTCTTTATTTATTCTTCCAAATTTATTTCATCGCCTTCAAAGTAATCCCCTCCGGGCACAATGCATTTATGCCAACGTTTTCAATCCTCAATTCATGCTAAAAATGTCATCCGCAGGGATGACCAAAGCCCGCGGCGATTCACGGTGAATCTCTTCAATCGACTCAAGGTGTCCCCGGGTGATCTTTTGAGTTTAGGGAATAACCAGAAGTTGCACGGTGTGAATACGGTGGTTGTAGTAACCATATGGGTTTAATTTTTGGCGAAAAACTCACGAAGAATCAATGCAATGTGAGCTGGCGCATTCAGTGTTTTCGGTACCCTTCGAGATTTGACGCGTTTGAGGACCAAAATGGAATTGACAGATCCTTTTAAAATTCCAACATCATCAGAAAGGTCTCTAATTGTAAATCGACGGTTTGCAAGCACCAAATCTTTAATTTTTTGGACGTGAGGTTAAGGTTGATGGTCGACAGAGGGCTCTTCGTCTTCAACGCGTTCTCTGCCTTCTTTGAACTGTTTCTACCACTTCTAAACGTTTCTTTCCAATATAGGAATGCTCACCGAATGCCTTCTGCAACATTCTATACGTTTCTGTAAACAAAATTTAACGCAAGTTCTAACTCAATTAATTCAGACATTTCAAAATCGCTAGAACCAGTTTTAGCATCTCACAAAACCAAGTGTAACTCAAGCACTAATGAATATTTTGGAGTAAAATTTCACACAGATGTCGAGGACATCCTAAAAAAGAAAAATAATTAAAATTCGGGAAATTTTAAATTGAAATTGGTCTTACTTTTTGGACACAGTTGTACGCTCTATTATATTACTTCTTTATGTTTATCACTCATACATTGTTGTACTCGTTATATACTTCATATCAAAGGAGTTTTGGATGGTTTAAACAAAGTACTTTTATCTTGATGTTGGAGAACCGTTGCTTTAGGTCAATGCCTATTGAAATTTTATGACACACACTTTACTAGTATATCAAGAAATATATAATTAATAAAAAATAAAAGAGAAAGTTAATAGTATAAACTAAGAGAAAAAAAATTTTTGATGGTTTTAAAAATAACATGCATAAATAGGAATTGAGAAGAAACTATAATATTAGAAGGAGACCCACCATCCGATGGGTCGTTCAGTAATGGCACTTTAGATGAAGGAATGAGGGGGAAAAACAACGGATTTTATGTTAAAAACAGTACGTGGTCTTTTTCTATTTTTAAACAAAGAAATATCATACCTAGGAGAGAATTTAAAACCGAATCGCAAGTGTGAAGATGATTATTGTAGAAATTTTTAGAAAATTTAAGTATAAATTGGCGAATGTTTGGGAAGTTAAGCGATTGTCTAATAACCTGAGTTGCTGATCATCCGAAGTCTTTGGATGCTTCGTATCAAAACAGCAGCTTATTTTTCATTGTTGTATAATTAGATTCTTTTTACAGCTTCTAAAAGTAATCAAACACTCCAAGATTAATATTTATCTTCAAGGGCATTTTTTCATACAAGTGTAGGTAAGTGGTTTTAGTTTAGAGAATACTATCTTATTGACTGATGCAAGTCTAATAAAAGCAAGGACAAATTTCTCTCTCTTTTTTTGTTGTTAATGCATTTTTGTAGCAGTCACGAAACTTTTATCAAAACAATGCCTTGCTAACACATGATTAAAAAAAAATCAAAGTTATTACGCATTATTCGTAGCAGTTAAATTTAATGTCTTGTTTAAATTATCCTATAAACAAAAGATTACTAAACTGCATGGCAAAAAAAAAAAACACGCATTAAAAGTTGCATGACAAGTAAAAATTAATTCTTGTTTCTATTCGTTCAACAGCACTAAAATAATTATAAACATTACCCTCACTAAAGCAAAACACAATTGTAATAGTATGAATTTCTTTTAGCTTTCTCTAATAACTTTTTTTCCTTTTTTGCGTGCGTTTTAAACTTTTTTTTTTTTAATATTTTTATAGGAATTTTAGTTTTATTCTAGATATAGGCAAGACAGAACCAAGTAATCATAGATCCTCTTTTATTTAAATATGCATTATGTGCTAGTGTTAATAAATAGTATATGTTTGTTTTTCTAATGCAGCTGTCAAATACTTAGATGACAGATATATTTTATGCCATAAGCAACAGCTGCACCGACGTTACTCACTCAGCACTACCAGGGGTTGCGTGCAGCTTCAAAGTAAGATACGGACGTGGAGTAACAGTACCCCCGTAATGCTCTACGATCCTATTAGACCAGGACCTACGGTTTAAAGTGGATTAAGAACCACTACAAACATCCATGGAAACACTTCTTCACTAGCACAACAGCCCCATGGAGGGGCAATATCATCTGCCTACTGGCCGATTTCGAGATAGGATATGTTTTCTGTTTATGGTGTAGGGCTGTCAGCCCTAGATTCAACAGTCATATTAGTCTTTGACCTACAATTTAAAGTGAATTCCGAACCATTACTAGTATCCATGGCACTGCCGGGGTTGAAACCCGAAACCTCGCTAGCCACTCGGCCAATAGGTCCCTAGTATCTCATGATAATGATAACAAAATGCATATACTGATCGATAAGCTAAATTTATAGCCTTAAAATACAATTTTAACACGTGGATTTAATGCCAATATAAAATGATTTATCCTAGCAGTGCTTTTCTCTAACACAGTTTTATAATAACCATCTATTACATGGAAAATAGACCAGAGGGCCAACTCAGAATCATTCTAATATGGCGTAAGTTAATTTCAGAGGGATGTAAATTACAGTAAAAATAATTGAATTGTTTAATAATTAAAATTTGAATTTGCATAATGTCTAAAAAGAAAATTAGTCGAAAGAAGTCCTTCAGTAATTATTAAACCTTTTTCTTTCACAATCGTTTTGAGCAGCGTAAGTCTGACTACTATTCCTAACAAATAATAGATTAATCATATATTATTAATTTTTGTTTATTTAATTATAAGTTTAATTAATTCTTCATTATTAATTACATTTCGAAATTTAGAGAGCTCAATTCGAAACAAGACAAATGAACAGAAAGTTCCCTTGTATGTACCAGAAATGAGTGCGATTAATCTGTAGGTCGAGATGATTGCAAAGAAATGGGGGACGTTGTGTATCTCAAACGGCATTATTACATAGTAATTACAGTAAAGCAACCTCTCCATGCTGTATCCTGGACAACGCTTAACCTGTTGTTTCAAAAGCGAATACCTCTGGTCAACTTCCGAACATTTGACACAATACTGACAGTATTTGTTGTCAGGGTAACGATGAGATTTAAAAAAAAGATTTTATACCTTTTAAGGACTACGTTCGCATCACGATTTTCGTAAATAAAAAAAAAAAAAAATTTAAAACAAAATTCAGAAAATTTTTACTAATATGTTAAAGACCGCCTAATTAAGTTTCAAAAACACTCTAGAGATAACAATCTCTAGACTGTTAACAATCGCTAGAGTGATTAGAAATCGAGATATAACCTGTTAATCACGAACTATCAAGATATTGAATTCATGCATTCAGAACTTTCAGCGAATTTCTGAAAAACTGTATGTTTTGCTGCACCGAAAGATGACAACACTCGTAATTATTCTCAGAATCTAATAAAATTTTTAATGATGTTACGCATGAATAAGATTTTAAATAGATTCATTTAGATATCAGTTATTTGCATTTTGTTTAAAACTTTTGTTACTTGTTTGTTTGTTACTTTTTTTTCTTGTGTTTTTGCATTTTTTTTGCTTGTTTTAATTCAATGTATTTAATAATGCATATTTGTCTATGCTTAAGTGCGTAAAGATCATCTGTACTTCAGTTCAGCAGTATAAGATCAGCTATATTTCAGAATAATATCATTATTTTAATTCAATGTATTAATAATACGTATTTATCTATGTTTACGTAAGTGAAGATCAGGTCAGCTATATAAGATCACTATATTTCAGAATGATATTATTTTAACTTAATGTATTAATAATAAATATTTGTCTATGCTTACGTAAGTGAAGATCATCTGTACTTCAGGTCAGCTATATAAGATCATCTATATTTCCGAATGATATTATTATTTTAACTTAATGTATTAATAATAACATTTGTCTATGCTTACGTAAGTGAAGATCATCTGTACATCAGGTCAACTATATAAGATCAGCTATATTTCAGAATGATATTATTATTTTAACTTAATGTATTAATAATAAATATTTGTCTATGCTTACGTAAGTAAAAATCATCTGTACTTCAGATCAGCTGTAATTCAGAATAATATAATTATTTTAATTCAGTGTATTAATAATATACATTTGTCTATGCTTACGTAAGTAAAGATCAGCTGTATTTCAGAATAATGTCTTTATTTCAATTCAATGTATTAAGAATACATATTTGTCTATGCTTACTCAAAGTAAAAAAAAATAGTTTTTAATCATTCTTTGTCAAATTTTAACAAAATATATTCACGAATGTACTTAATTTTAATGTTGTCAATGTTTAATAACTATTTGAAATTTTAGTTCTGAATTGGTAAAAAAAATAAAAGGATCTCAACCCTAGGAACCTCGACCGTCTATGCAGTTTGAAGATACATTAAAGCACTTACTGAATGAAAGTGTAAACACATTACAATAATAAACGAAACCATTTTTTTTTTTCATAAAGTTTCAAGCCTGACTTAACTCAAGTTCACTAACAAGTAAATTGAAAATGTTAAACAGGAAATTGCTTTAAATGCTTCCGTAAAATCAATGAGGCATTTCGTGTAGAAAATGAGTCATTTCAGAAAATTCACCTCGCTAAAATTTGCTGTGATATTTGGGGATTTTTTTCTACTACTTCAAATAATTGCTTACTGACTTTTGAAAGTTATCAGTCTGAAATAAATTGTTTACGTTTAACATAGAATATGTTTTATAAATACATTAATTAGTTGTAAATAATATGAAAGAAGTCATACTATAGAAGTCTAGTTACTCTTGTGACTCTAGTAACTCTTTTAATGTTCATCACTGTCAAAATTCACCTTGAAAATTTGATTTCACCAATCTTGCTTATAATTGATCCAAGTTTATTGACTTATAACATGGATTTATTATTATTATTATTATTATTATTATTTTACTGTTTTAAAAAATTAGTGTATTACAAGTACATTTCTTATAATATAAATTTATTTTTATTTATTTATTTTTTACTGTTTTATAAAAAGTAGTGTACTACAAGTACATTTCTTATTATATAGATTTGTTATTATTATTTTTTTTTACTGTTTTATTAAAAGTAATGTATTACAAGTACATTTCCTATAATATAGATTTATTATTGTTTTTTTTTTTTTTTTATAAAATTTTTTTTTTTTTTACTGTTTTATAAATATAGATTTATTATTATTTATTCATTTTTTTACTGTTTTTAAAAAAAGTCATGTACTACAAGTACATTTCCATTAGCCAGAACCAAGCGATAAATCGCCAAATAAGCCAAATATAACGTGCTTTTATTTCTTTACTTTATATTTCTAAGATTTATGAACAACAAAAATTTTTAATGAAATGAGTTATTCTTTTTATGAAAATGAGATGTTTTATTTTCGAAATTGTTTGCATTGCTAGTTTGCATCGCCAATATTTGATTTTTTGCCTCGGTTTTTTATTTATTTATTTATTTTTTTTTTTTTTTTTTTATCGCCAAAGCAAAAAAAGTCTGATACTGGCGAAATGTGCGCAAGGCTTACAGAAAAATACCAAAACATGTGCCAAAAGAAATAATAATATATCGTCAATAATGAACTTTACAGAATTTTTTCATCTTGGCTTATATACCGGTTTTGAAATTTGGTAAATGATTTGAAGTAAAAAGGCATTCTCGACTTATACATGGATCAGCTTATATTCGGAAAAATAAGTATTCTTATTGTTATTGCAGTTTTTTGTTCTATCCTGTACAGTAAAACATCACTATTAAAAATAACATCCACTGTTCACTTTATTTTATATATCAGATTTATAATTTTTATATGATAGACAATCAACCGTTTTTTTTCTTCTAATGTAAAACATAGTTGATAATAACATAATTTTTAATGTGACATAATTTTAATCCAAATAATCATTAAAATCTGTTAAAACCTTTAAAAATAAAGATCAGTCGTTTGAAACTTTCGTTTATTATATCCCTAGGCAAATAGTTTAATATCTATCTTTTGAATACAAATACAATTACGCAACATTTTTCATCAAAGTTAAATAAACCTTATCATGCTCTTTGTATTATAAAGAGCACATGAAACATGAACCATTTGTTTGATAATAACATTGCCCTTTTATCAAATATTAGGCTTCCTTTTTCAATTGATACGATATCTGGTAAATACGACACAATTCCTTTCAAATATGTTGATATTAGATATAAAAATTTTCGTTTATTATTTTCTCTGTTGACTTTTTTTCCATTTGAATTCTTATGTTTACAAGTAATCTTATCGATAGCTTTTCATTCTTGCATGAATAATAAAGGACATCAAATTTTTTTTTTTTTTTTTTTTTAACTTGTTTTTTTTTTTCCCCTGGCTTTTTTTACAATAACATATTTTGATAATTTTGAACATAACACAGTTAGAAAGTTAGAACGTAACACAGTTATTAATTCCTTATCCTTTTCTTTTATTAAAAGTAATATAAAAAAAAAAATTTAAAGTCAATTCCTACTTTTTTTTTCACTATATTGCAGAAAGTGTTTCATAAATAATTTTCATTCATTTTTTTTTAAGTTTATCTGGCGCCATCTATGGATAGATATATGCAACTTAAATCTAAAAAAAACTAAAATTAATTAATCAAGTTTAATTGCTGAATTACTATTTGAAAAAACTGTATTAACATCAAGTGTCATCCACTGCAAGTTTAAAAAATGTATTTGAACTTGAGTGGATGAATAAAAAGTATTTTATGAATGATTGAAAATTTGAACAAGATATATATAGGGAGAGTGTGAGCTAATAGAAGGAACTGAAAAAAAAGGGCATAAAAAATAAAGAACTTAACTACAATCTACTAGTTGGTGAAAAGACATTAGATCACGATTAACCATGCACCCAGATCGAAGCCTGGCGGCCTTGAGTCCCCCTCAAGCCCATATGTGGAATGCATGTACGTGTTCGCACGTATAACCACTTCCTTATTTAGACCCAATTATTTATTGTTAAATATTTAGCATTTAAATGAATCAGTGTTCATTTTATTCTGTGTACAAAAAGTAAGACCAATTTTCAATTTAAAATCCCCGGGCCTTATGGAATTTAAATTTTTTTTTTTTTTTTTTCTTTTTGAGGTTGCTGGCACTGTCCTTGACATCTGTGTGAAATTCTGTGACTGATTCCAGAGATTTTTTGAAATGTCTGAATTCATTGAGAAAAAGAATTCGCATTAAATTTTGTTTGCGGAAACGTGTAGAATGTTACAGAAGGCCTTCGGTGAGCATTCCTATATCAAAAAGAAATGTTTAGAAGTGATCTAAACAGTTCAAAGAAGGTAGAGAGCGCGTTGAAGACGAAGAGCCCTCTCTGTCGACCATCCACCTCAATCGACGAAGCTCACGTCCAAAAAATTAAAGATTTGGTGCTTGCAAACCGTCAATTTACAATTAGAGACCTTGCTGGTGATGTTGAAATTTCAAAAGGATCTTGTCAATTCAATTTTGGGCTTCAAACGCGCCAAATTTCGTTTGGTACCGAAAATACTGAATGCATCAGCTCACACTGCATTGATTCTTCGTGACTTTTCCTCCAAAAATGATCGTTTCACAACCCATATCATTCCACAACCAACTCTTTTTTATATATATTTGAACCAAATTAGTACAGTGTAAAAATTATTATAAAAATAATTAATATGTGAAATTTCGACTTCAGACACCTTTTCTAAACGACCAATTGAGCTTCCTTAAATGGTTACGAGCACAGCGTTATGAGCACAGCGTATGAAGGAAAAATGGAAAAGGTGCATAGTTGAGGTTCGAACCGGCAGCCTAGTGGTTGCGAAATCGGTTCAAATAATTAAGAAAAATATTTTTAAGACCAAAATTTGGTTAAAATAGTTGTTTTTACAATTTGCTTTTACAAAGTATCTCAGCGAGGTAAAAAATGTCACTGTGTACGCTTAAGACCACAATCAGGTCATCAAATAAACAAAGCTAACGTCAGGTGTCTCAGTTGGATGTCTCACCGGTAATTTGCCTCTGCTCACTAACAATTGCCTCTACTAATAACAAATGCGTTATTTCTTTAATGGAAGAACACAATTTACGATATCTTCTTCACTTGTAGGAGATATCGTAAATTTCTCTGAGTCTTTTTTTTTTTTGCAAGCCGGTATACCGGTTGACGGTATAACCGGTATTACGGTGTAATCTAACCTATGTTATACATTTATTTTCCATTTTAATTCTATAATAGATAAACATAATTTGCGACGGTAAAACCATCACTCTATACGGGTAAGATCAAGATTCGGTCCTTAAATACACAATGTTAACGTAAGGTATTTCAGTGAAGGTAAAGGTCATCACTCTGTAGCACTAGGCCAACATTCGGTCATTAAATACTACTGTGTCCAAAAAGTAAGACAAAAGTTTTAAATTTAAATTTATCGATCATATGGTACTTCAATTTTTTTTTTCTTTTTAGGTTGTTGGCACTGTCCTTGACATCTGTGTAAAATTTCGCGTCAAAATATTCATTTGACCTTGAGTTACGCTTGGTTTTGTGAGATGCTAAAAGGGATTCCGGCGATTTTTAAAATGTCTGAATTAATTCAACGAAGAACTTGCATTAAATTTTGTTTGTGGAGACGTATGGAATGAGGCAGAAGGCATTCGGTGAGCATTCCTATATCGGAAACAAATGTTTACAAGTGGTATAAACCGTTCAATGAAGGCAGAGAACACGTTGAAGACGAAGAACCTTTTGGTCGACCACCAACATCAACCGACGAAGCTGACGTCCATAAAATTAAAGATTTGGTGCTTGCAAATTGTCGATTTACAATTAGACTTTGTGTGGAGAGTCGATGATGTTGGAATTTTAAAATTCCCTTTTAAAAGATGTTTTGGGCCTGAAACGCGTCAAATCTCGATTGGTACCGAAAACACTGAATGCGCCAACTCACACTGCATTGATTCTTCATAACTTTTCACCAAAAATGAAACCCATATAGTTCCACAACCACCATATTCACCTGATTTAGCATCGTGCTATTTTTTCCTATTCCCTAAACTTAAAAGACCATTCCGGGAACACCGTTTTCTGTCGATTGAAAAGACATTTCAAAAATCGCCGGAATCAGTTTTAGCTTCTCACAAAACCAAGCGTAACTCAAACACTAATGAATATTTTTATGTCAAATTTCACACAGATGCCAAGGACAGTGCCAACAACCTAAAAAAGAAAAAAAAATTGAAATACCATATGCCCGGGAAATTTAAATTGAAAAATGGTCTTACTTTTTGGACAAGTAGTACTTTGCTTATGCAAGGTGTCTCGGTGACGATAAAACCGTCACTCTGTAAGCGTAAGACCAAAATTCGCTCTTCAAGCACATAATATGCTAACGCAAGGCGTCTCAACGGGATGTCTCAAGCGTAATTTGCGTCTGTTCACTATCGATAACAACTACGCTATTTCTTTAATGGAGGAACACATTCGTGGGAGATATCGTAAATAACTCCGGGTCGTTTTTTGCTAGCTGGTAAACCGGTAGACGATAAAAATGTTATTACGGTATAATCTAACCTATGTTATACATTTATTTTCCAATTTAATATTATAATACATACAATATAATTTGCGAATGCAAAGGTTTCTCAGTGACGGTAAAACAGTCACTCTGTAGCATAAGACCAAAATTCGACCCTTAAACATATAATGTGCTAACACGAGATGTCTCATTGAAGGTAAAACCATCACTCTGTACTCTAAGACCATTATCCCGTCATCAAATATTTAAAGCTAACGCCAGGTGTATCAGTGGGATGATTTACGTGTAATTTGGTCTGCTCACTATCGATAACAATTACGCTGTTTCTTTAATGGACGAACACATGCGTAAGAAAAATTGTAAATAGCTCTGGATAGTTTCTGTAAGCTGGTATAAGGGTAGATGTTATAATCTAACCTGTGTTATACTTTTTACTTTCCCATTTAATATTGCAATACATAAAACATAATTTGCAAATTCACGTGTACCTCAGTGACGGTAAAACTGTTACTCTGTAGCATAAGACCAAAATTCGTTCCTCAAATACCCAATGCCTTGTGTCTCATAGGAACGTCTAACGAGTAATTTGCTTTTACTCGCTTTTCGATTACAGCTACGTTGTTTCTTTAATAGAGGAACACACTCATAGGAGATAACTTAAATAGCTCTGGATTGTTTTTGCTAGCTGGCATACTTGTATACGATATAACCGCTGTGACGGTATAACCAAACCTACATTATAATACATTGCACTAGTGGGATCCTAGTTCACTTTATTTACTTACCCCAGTAGATTTCATTTCATCAAATGATAATCCTAATGTTCCGATGAATACTGTTTACGAAATATATGCTTTTACAGAAACTATTTTTTACTTATATATAATATTAGGTAGGCATAAAGGGCAGTTCTTTTTTTCCAAAATTTTAATCGCATTTAATAAATGTTAAATAAGTTTTACTTTTGTATAACTGCTGAATTAAAAAAATAAACAAATTTCATACTTCTGGAAGGAGAAAAGCAGATTTTGCATCATCTTGATAATTAGTTATGATGATGATGAAGAAAACGCTATATAATATTAAAATGGAATATTTATTATTTCTTTTGTTTTCAAAATATATTTTACTCAGTTATAAAATGAAAGTTTATTTTTGTAAATTTTTTGGAATCTAAATTTGTAACAGGCCGTACGCCAAACTGTGTTGTTCCAACAGGATCTCATTGGATGGCAGAAAATCTTCCTTTCAATCATCTGCCTCTAACTGACAGAAGACGTTCATTACATCAAATAGCATGTCTCTTATTGATACAGCGAGAATTTAAAAGAATGACTATTTGTAATGTATGTTTGTAGAATGAACAAAGATGTTGTTCATAATATTAAATGTTATAGTTCATTTTATTTAAATTATCGTGGAACATACCAGGCTGCTTAATGCCATTAATGAGTCTAACTTTGTAACAGGCAGCTCGCCAACAGGGTATTATTGGAAGGTAGAAAACCTTCTTTCCAATCATCTGCCTCTAACTGACAGAAGACCTTTGTTACAACAAATAGCGTGTCTCGTATATGTTTATATACGTATCACGTATATGTTTCTGTATAACGGGTGCCTGATAACCGTGTGATTAGCGCTTTGGTGCTGGGTACCACAGGTTTCGGGTTCGAGTCCTGAAACTAGTGCAGTGCCTTGAATGTTTGCAGGGTTCGTAATCCACTTTAAATCGTAGGTCCCGGTCTAATAGGATCGTAGAGCGCTGTGGGGGGTAGTGTTACTCGCGTCCTAAGCCTATCTTAAAGTTGCACGTGCTCCTATGTAGTGCTAAATGAGTAACAGCATTTGTCGTGCAGCCCACTTTGGGCTCTTATAGGGACATGTCAATACAGAGCCAGTCCTTGACTTATTTAAAAGAAAGGTTTCTCTATAATACAGATTTTTAACTGTATAATTTTCTGTAGAACACAGAATTCGCATAACATGGATTTTTTAGGAACGTAATGGCAGGGTTATATCATATTTTGCTTCATAGAATCAATTGTATCTTTACCGAAATATTCATAACATTCAATAGAAAGAGAAAAGTTTAATATTATCTAATGGAAGCTTATTCATCCATCATACGTATGAAAAAACTGCTTGGTTTAAGCGATAAAAATCGATTGTAATTTTTCCAGAGCACAAAGGGATCTCTTTTATAAGAATATAGAATGAAATAACCGTTTTTATTGTTAATAATAAAAAATCTATAGGAGATTAATGGAATTGGACGACAATCCATTATCACAATTGGAAATCAGCAACAAACGTCTAAAAAAGAAATCCATAGGCGATTAATAAAATGAGAAAGGTTATTCTACAAAATTGATGCTATGAAATTTAATCGATATGTTTTCTGTCACATGTTCGTGGAAATCTCTTTTTAATTGTATAGATCCCTTATAGAACACAATAACTTTCTCTTAGCCGTATGTTTCATTGATTCACAGTACATGAAAGCATGTTATTTTAACGTCATCATTTTTTACAAATTTATAAAATGGTACGTGTAAACAGTTGCTGTGAAAAAGATATTGATTAATTTGTTTTCTTATTTAGTTGGCAGGTGAATATTTCGAAAAAAGTGTTTGGACAAAAGGTTACAAAAAGAGAATGTTATATAGGAGAGAATGTTATACAATTATAAAATGGAATATTTATGATTATTTATTTTGTTTTCAAAACATGTTTGTCTCAAATATAAAATGGAAGTATGTGCTTTGTAACTTTTTTTGGGCCTGAAGGACCAAGTGTCTAACGCTCTGATGCTCGTTGCTACAGGCTACGGGTTTGAGACCGGCGGTGCCATAGAAGTTTTTAGTGATTGTGAATCCACTTTAAGCCGTAGGTCCCGGTCTCTTATCACTGTAGGAGCCAAGTCAGACTTCTACCTAAGGTTGCTCCATCACAAAAGAAGCTGCTCTCTTTCCCCTCCATCCATGATTCCAAACGAGTTTGTGGACTTGACCTAGATTTCTACCAAGTGGGATAAGAAACAACAACAACAAAATAGAATATTTATGATTTTCTCTTTGGTTTTTGAAAACATATTTCTCTCAAACATAAAATGAGAGTACGTCCTTTGTTTCTTTTTGGAATCTAATGCTGTAATAGCTGCAAACTTGACAGCGGGGCAACAGCCAGAAATCATTGGATGTCAGAAGAACCAATCAGCTTCTAATCTTTTTCAATCGTCTCTTATATCCAATCATCTTCTTATATTCAATTCTGCCAATCATCTGCCTCTAAATGGCAGAAGACATTCGTTACAACAAATAGAGTGTCTCCTATTAATGCAGTGAGTATTTAAAGAATGACTATATGTATTGTATATTTGTAGAATGAGCAAAGTTGTTATTTCATAATATTATATGTTATTGTTTATTTAAAATATCGTGAAACACTCTAGTTTGCACCATCCTTTTTTTATTGTTATTATATGTTTCTGTATAAGACACAGGTTCTTTTTTAAGGAACGTAACGACATTGTTCTATCGTATTTTGCTTCATAGAATCGACTGTATCTTTAATGAAATATTCGTAACATTCAATTGAAAGAAAAGTTTAATGTTATCTAATGGAAGCTTATTCATCCATCATATGAAAAAATTGCTTGGTTTGAGCGTTAAAAAATCGATTGTAATTTTAGACTAGACAGGAGATGTTAGCTTTTACGGGACAGGGTTGTCGGCCCTACGCCCAACGCTCTACGATCATATTAGACCCAGACCTACGGTTTAAAATCGATTCCAAACCACTACAAAAATCCATAGCACCGCCGGGAGTCGAACCTGAATGACCGAGCGTCAGAGCGCTAGTCATTAATCTATCAGGCCCCCAATAGATTTGGTTTGATTTGTCGTTATACGGTCATTTTGTGCACACTTTTAGATTAAACTTTAGGTTAACACTTTAGGACCGGAACCTGCAGTTTGACGTGGATTCCGTACAAGTCACAAACAGCCATGCCCCCGCCAACATTCAAGACTGAAGCCTGTGACACCAAAGCCAATTTGGTTTGGTTTATCGCTCTACGGTTATCTTGTGCATACGAGGGCTCAACAGACCGGGACCTACAGTTTAATGTGGATTCCCTAACTACTCCCAAACTTCCATGCCACCACCATGAAGCCTTGATGGCCACAACTTGAAGCCTGAGATACCAAAGGCCACAGCGATAGCCACTTGGCCATCAGACAGCATCAAAGGCCACAGCGCTAGCCAATTGGCCATCAGGTCACCCCATGTTACAACCCTGGTAAATAGATGGCCTGGTTTTTTGTTATTATATGTTTTTGTATAACATGAATTCGCATAACACAGAAACTTTTAGGAACATAACGACAGAGTTATATCGTATTTTGTTTCCTAGAATCTACTGTATCTTTAGTGAAATATTCATAACATTCAATAGAAAAAGAAAAGTTTAATATTATCTAATGGAAGCTTATTCATCCATCATAAACAAGAAAAAAAAAAAGACTTAGTATAAGCGATAAAAATCGATTGTAATTCTTCCAGAACACAAAGGAATCTTTTTATAAAAATATCGAATGAAATAACTTTTTTTTATTATTATTATTATTAAAAAATCTATAGGAGACTAATGGAATTGGACGACAATCCATTATCACAATTGGAAATCAGCAACAAAAAAAAATCCACAGGCGATTAATAAAATGAGAATGGTTATTCTACAAAAAATTGATACCATGAAATTTAATCGATATGGTTTATGTCATATGCTCGTGGAAATCTCTTTTTAATTGTATATATCTCTTATAGAACACAATGACATTTCTCTTAGCCATATGTTTCATTGATTGGCAGGGAAAAAGAGTATATTATCTTAACGTCATCATTTTTTACAAATTTATAAAATGGTGCTTGTTGACAATTGTTGTAAAAAAAAAAAATATTGATTTATTTGTTTTCTTACTTAGTTGGATGGTGAATGTTTTCAAAAAAAGTGTTTGAATGAAAGATTACAAAGAGAACGACGGAGAGAAGGTTATACAATTGTAAAATGGAATATTCATGATTATTTTTGTTTTCAATACATATTTCTCTCAAATATAAAAAGGAAAGTATTTGCTTTGTTACTTTTGGAATCTGATTCTGTAACAGCTGCAATCTTGACAACACAACAAACAGTGATGTTTTAACATGAGATCGAGGGATGGCAGAAGACCTTCTTCCAATGATCTGCTTCTAACTGACAGAAGACGTTCGTTACATCCAATAGTGTGCCTCATTCTATTAATACCGAGAGAATTTAAAAGAAAATTGTAATACAACCGTGAAAATAATCAATAAACGCTGCTCCTACTAAATCTCACGTCCAGATTTGAAGCACATGGACTAACAATTACTTGTTCACAGGCATTGCAGTTTGAAATCGGAAAAAAAGCCAATCACCAATGATCTTATGTCAGATTGTTAACCCTTTGCTACTCTACGAGAATGTCAGTAGTAGTGGTCCGTAGTGGTGTGGTGTAGCACTGGTGAAGAAGGTACTTCTTGACAGTACAGGCTTTGAATGAGAACGAACAGGGGGTGGGGTTCAAAGGAAGCACAGTTCTTTGTTGATGAGCTGTTTTAATGATTATAAAAATAATTTTATGATCAGATTTGCAGGATAGCAAGGACGAGAGTTGAAGAGTAATGGATGAAAACAAGTAATGAATGGCGTAGACATTTATCAAAACAGAACGATGATGCCGCGATATGAACTTACACATGATGAGCCTATGGTAACTGAGGTAGGCTTCATAAAATTTGCTCTGGAGGTCTTTGAGGTTTCTGGCAAAGGTATAGTCGATTATGGTGTTCCTAAGGGCAGTGGATAGTAGCAATGGGGTGACTTCCACCCAGGGCCCTGTACTCACTTCGCCAATCTATGAATTCATATTGAGCCTCTCTATTTTTTCCTGCAATACGTTTCTTCGAATTTTACTTACACCTTCGTTGAATATAAGTTGGGATTCTAAAGATTTTATTCATTGCTATAATAGTATCATAGTAAATTAAAATAAATTTATTATGATACTATTATAGGGACCTGATAGCCGAGTGATTAGTGCTCTGGGACTCGGTGCCACAGGGTCCGAGTCCCAGCGGTGTCATGGATCTTTGCAATGGTTCGGAATCCACTTCTTTTAACCGTAGGTCCTGGTCTAATATGACTGTACAAAGTTGGGCGTAGGGCTGACAACCCTACACCGTAAAAAGAAAAACATCTCTCTTCTCGTAATCTGCCAATAGGCAGATAGCCTTGGCCCACAATGGGGCTATTGCGCCAATGATGATGATGATGAATACTTTAAAGGATATCGAACAAGTGACTTCTTCATCTAAAGCAGTCATGATTTCATTCATAGATGATCTATTGTCAAGTTAAGGTTGAATTACTTTAAAAAAAAAATAGATTTTTAAAATATATTAATTTTGTTTTTAAAGTAAAAACAAACTTTTTCCAAGACGTCTTTTATTCAGTTTTATCAAAAAGAAATTTTAATGGCTAACAGAAGATTTTTAGACTAGATCGATTATTTTAAAGCAGGAAAGTAGAATAAAAACTTCTACTATATGCAAGTAAATAAATATATACTTTAATATGTATTACCTACAATAAAAAGAAATTATTAACGATTAACATTCGTATGTAGACTTCAAATATGGATACCAAAAGAAAAATTGATTTCCTCATTTATTATAATTACCAAAGCCTCTATTATTGAAATTAAATAATGCCACATCAAATATTTTTTACTTTTTCAACTGGAAACAAATTATCAGTTAAGCTTATATGCATAGGTAGTTTACCACCATATGTCATGTGCCTTTCTATTATTCTGTTTCCTAACCTTCATTTTCACGCAACTTTTTTTGGAACCAACCAAAGTAAAAATTCAAAATTATTTCTGCAAAAAAGCATACAAAGTATACTAATTTGTATCATTTTTACTATCTCACCTTAATATACTACTGTGCCCAAAAAAGTAAGGAAAATTATTTTTTTTTTTCAAAAACTCTATTTATTCTTCCAAATTTATTTCATCGCCTTCAAAGTAATCCCCTCCAGACACGATGCACTTATGCCAACTTTTTTTCCATTTCCTCGATGCATGCTAAACAGTCATCGGCAGGATGGCCTTCAAAGCACGCGGTGATTCACGTTGCATCTCTTAAATCGACTCAAAACGGTGTCCCCAGAGTGGTCTTTTGAGTTTAGGGAATAGCCAAAATTCACACGGTGTGAATACGGTGGTTGTGGAACCATATGGGTTTCATTTTTGGCGAAAAACTCAAGAAGAATCAATGCAGTGTGAGCTGGCGCATTCAGTGTTTTCAGTACCAATCGAGATTTAACGCGTTTGAGGCCCAAAATGGAATTGACCGATCCTTTTAAAATTCCAACATCATCAGCAAAGTCTCTAATTGTAAATTGAAGGTTTGCAAGCACCCAATCTTTAATTTTTGGACGTGAGCTTCGTCGGTTGGGGTTGATGGTCGACCAGAAGGCTCTTCGTCTTCAACACGTTCTCTGGCTTCTTTGAACTGTTTATACCACTTCTAAACATTTCTTTCCGATACAGGAATGCTCGCCGAATGCCTTCTACAACATTCTACACGTTTCCGCAAACAAAATGTAATGCAAGTTCTTTTCTCAATTCATTCAGACATTTCAAAAATCGGCGGAATCAGTTGTAGCGTCTCACGAAGGCAAGCGTCACCCAAACACTAATGAATATTTTGATGTCAAATTTCACACAGATGTCACGGACAATGCCAGCAACCTAAAAAAATGAAATTCCATAACAACCGGGAATTTTAAATTGAAAATGGGTTTTACTTTTTGGACACAGTAGTATATTGATTAAAGCATTATTTTCGTTGAGTGAAGTTAAATTCTCTGACCACAGCAATCTTTGGTGATAAAAACAGCACCGAAATCCTTCGTTTAATGATTAATAAATTTTTCTCCAAACGATTTCCTTTTTAAAGGCGAACGATTTTTTAATGGGACAGTTTTTGGGTGTGTTAAAATTTAATGCGGGCTCAGAAATAGCTTTCCAAAATCCATTTACGCCGTTCTTTGGTGGAGTTAGATAAGATTTTCTAACTCCTCCCTAACATAAAAATTTTTTTATCCTTAACCCTGGAAGCCCAATTTAATAAATAAAGAATTGTGAAAGTGGCATTTATTTTTTTAAAGACAAATTTTGTGTTCTTGTGAAAACTAAATATTGATATATTAAAGTAATAAAATATTTCGAAACCTATACTAAAAACATTTAATTTATTCGTATTATCTGGATTTGGAACAAGCAATTTATTTTGAGCTAAGCTAGAATGGTTCATGTTATCAGAATTTTGATTCTTTGTTCTTAATATTAAAACCACTCAAAATTCCTAACTTTAATAATTAATAAAATTTTATTACAAGCAATTTTCTTTTAAAGGCAAAACCATTTTTTTAATGATACGTTTATTGAACTAATACTTATTTGAATTAAAGGCTATTAGTGTTTCGTACTAGTGAGAACAACCTGTCACTCAAATCTGATAGCAGATATTCAGTGTCATGTATAATGAGACTCATGAAATTAGCAATTGACTGTGTGACCTTCTCAAGTCGAAACAATTACAGATGGAATATGGGCTACACCATGAGTTACTGCACCTGTGATTGATGATAGACCACGGACTGAGAAAATGTCTACTCCAATGAGAAGTGAGGGAAGCCTACCCCTCACACACGCACATACTTGGCGAATTTTCTTATAGGGAGGTTTTGGGAGAAGAAAGAAGAGAATTCCACGACGAATCAACCAGAAGTGTCGTTTTTTTTCTTGTCAAGTAACTGAATAAACCTGTTTCCAACGTGAGCTCTTTGTGGTTTCATTTATCACGCAGTATATTAATGAACGTCTGCCGCAGACCACGCGTTTTGAGTTTCGACGTAGACTGGAGAACTCTAAAAATCTCCGTCTTTTCAGTGAACTGTACTTCGTGTACTTCGTAGTTCTATTTTAACTAGTGTTAAAATTTAATGCAGGCTCAGAAATAGCTTTCCGAAATCCATTTGCGCCGTTCTTTGGTGGAGTTAGGTAAGATTTTGTAACTCCTCCCTAACATAAAACTTTTTCTATTCTCAAAACAGGAAGGGTAATTTAAGGAAATAAAGGATTGTGAAAGTGACATTTATTTTTTGAAAGACAATTTTATGTTCTTGTTACAAACTAAAATTATTTTATCACTTTAATGTATCAATATTTCAAAGTTTATACTAAAAACGTTTAACAGATATCTTTTTTTTTATTTATTCGTATTATCTGGATTTGGTGCTTATAATTTATTTTTATCTGAGTTAGATTAATTTATGTTTACTTGTTATTCAGAATTTGTTCTTAATATTAAAACACAAAAAATTCCCAATTTTAATGATTAATAAAAATTTTATTAAAAGGGATTTTCTTTTAAAGGCAAACCATTTCTTAATGAGACGTTTACAGAACTAACAACTACTTATTTGAATTGAAGATAGAGTAGTATTTTCCTACAGGAAGAGCTGTGCATTTCATTCCCAGGAGAGAAAAATGTATATTATTCGACAAATATATAATAACAAAACATCATTAAAAAAAAATTATTACCAGAAAATTTTCAACTTTAAATTGACCGATTCTAAATAAATCAAATTTAAAAAGTTTGAGACAACATATTATTTTATATGTTAAAAATCGTAATTAGTTCACAGTCTTACAGTTGTGATTTTTTTTTGGAAGTAAGTTTTACCAATCCTTCCAAAAAAAAAAAAAAAAAAAAAACACAAATTGTATTCAATGGTTTACAATTCATATTATGAAATCCTAGAATAGGGGCGTCCAACCCAAATGATCTTGCGAGCCACTTTCGAAATGTATCCTCCGCATTTAAAATTATATATCTCCACATTAGATTTAGACCCACTAATGACATTTTTTGGAGTGAAAAATTAAAACACAATGAAATTATTATGCTTACTATTATTCTTACATGTAAACATTTTTTTTTCTTTCTAATGCAGCTGGCAAACACTTAGACAGCTTGCCATGGATGCCTTAAAGCAAGCGCTGCACAGGCGTTACTCACTTTGAATTACCCAGGAGGCGCGAGTAACTTGAGGATAAGTCACGTGACGCAGAGTAACAAAGCCCCCGCAATGCTCTACGATCATAATAGACCGGGACCTATGATTTAAAGTGGATTCCGAACCACTACCAACATCCATTTCACCGCCGGGACTCGAAACCGAAACCGAAACCTGTGGTACCAAGCGCCAGAGCGCTAGCCACTCTGCCATTCAGGCCCCACATGTAAACATATACAATATAATAATAATGTTACTAAACGCGCATTGTAAAGAAATATATAACACTAAAAATGAGATAATTAAAAAATATTTATTTTTCTAGTGCGATATGTGTTTCTCCACTATTTCACTCAGCTTTTGCAAATCGATCTCCATTTGGGTATTTGCACATCGTAATCGGTGATGCAGGCTAGGGTCCGTAATGATTGAGAGTGTTTTATGTTGGGTCAATTTCATTTTGGAAGAAACGATTCGCAGATGTAAGTTGAACCAAAAGCGCTAACAATTTTTTGCAGATTTGTGATTTTTGTGCAGATCAAAAGTGAAACATAGAACCTGTTATATTAGATGTTCCAAGATGCGCGCGCATCATGAGTTCACAGAATATAATTTAATTACACTCATGTCCATAAATTAAGGATAATGAAGTTCAGGCAAAGAATGAGACAGAAGCAAAACAAATTTGACTTATTTGTAAAGTCTATTTATTAAACAAAAGGTAAAGAGCAAAAAAAGATGCTATATGTTTGACATAATTAATAAAAATTGCGATTTTTTTGAGCAAATTTCAAAAAAGAACCTATTTACAAAAAACAGTATAACATGGTTAGTATGATGGTTAATATGGAGTATGTCTCCAGACGATGCAATACAGGCCTTACAACACCTAGGCATGCTGAGTATCAAATTATCAATCTGATCTTGGGGAATATTACTCCACTCATCAAGCAATGCCCTCCGAAGTTCCGGTTGACAGGTGGGAGGGTTTGACGGGCTGCAATTTCGACCAAGCATATCCCACATATGCTCTATTGATTCAAGTCCGGTAAGTATGCTGGCCAATCTATACGGGTGATATCCTCCAATTGAAGGCATTCGTTAAAACAATGTTTGCACGGTGAGGACGGGCGTTGTCATCCATAAACAGAAATTCAGCACCCATGGCGCCCCGAAACAAACGTACATGTTTTCCAGAATGACATCCCGATAAATGTGGCCTGTCATCGTTACACTCTGAACATGCAGGTCGTTCTGGAACCAAGAATAATTCCTCCTCAAACGAGTCATCCTGCACCACCGTAACGGTGTCGTTCAATGGTGTTCTCTTGGTGGTAACGGGCACCTGGCGCTCTCCATATGAAAGTCCGGTGAGAATCAGACTGCAAACTAAACCTGGACTCGTCGGAAAACATCACACAAGACCACTGTTGCGGTGTCCACAATGCATGCTCTCTACTCCAGGTTAATCGCAGGTGACAGTGAGTTGCGGTTGGAACATATCTGACAGGCCTACGAGGATATAGACCAATGTACCCTAAGCTGAAGAGAGCTGACGAGACAGGTCTGATGCTGTGCTCCGTCTGCTTCTTTTGGCAGTAACTGCTAAATACCGGTCCTCATTCGGCATTGTAACTCGGGGGCGACCTGTGCTGTAAGATCTACTCACATTACCATCATCTTCGAATCGTTGCCAAAGCCTGGAGATGACACTCTGGGTGATTCCAAGTTCCTCGGATACTTCCAGCTGGGCACGTCCACATTCCAGTCGTCCGATAATTCTACCACGTAAAAAAATCATCCAAATGCTTCCTTTGTGCCATAACTATGCGGTTATTGCACTGAAAGGCTTTAAAGCGCTTTGAACAATATTACTTCTTTGCCACCATTCCTTATATACCCCTCTCTTACACTCTCATCATTGTGATGTACTATCCGCGCCATCTGGTGGTTTTCTGCAATTTGCATATTCTTCTTCAAGATGTGTGTGATAATTCTACAGGTGAAATTTTTATTTTAGAGTTCAATTTCTGTGTGATTCTGAATTATCCTTAATTTATGGACATGAGTGTATTTTGCGAACTCGTAACTGTAAATTCTTAAATAAAACAGGCAATATATGTCATATATACGCAAAAATATTATTTTAAAATCAAAATTTTTTTTTCATAATTTCGACAGTTAATTTTTGAATATAGGGATATACACATAATGTATTTTTATAATACATTGGTTTTCCCATTTTAGTCATTATAAAATAAATATATATTGTAAAAATTTGATACATCTCACGGTCAGGGAAAATGTTCAAGGCGGGCAAACGAGTTGGCCACCCTGTCCTAGAAGGATATTAAAAAATATTTGTTGGAACATATTTCAAAAAATATTTGTTGGAACATATTTCATGGAAATAAATAGACAAAAGACCCATTTAAGGAGAAATAATAAATTTTTAAAAAACTTATTACCGGAAAATTTTTAACTTTAAATTGTCCGATTCTAAATAAAACAAATTTTAAAAAAATTCAGACAAAATATTATCTTTATATCTGCTAAAGAGGTGAAAATCATAATTCTCTGTCGTAGAGTTGTGATATATTTTTTGAAATTAAGTTTCTCCAATCCTTCCAAAAAACGATCACAGATTGTATACAATGGCTTACAATCCACATCGTGAAATCTTAGAAGTATATCCAACTTTGAATTGTACGAATTTAAATAAAACAAATTTTTAATTATAATTACTTCCCAGTTCTATAATTGTGAAATGTTTTTTTTTTTTTTTTTTTTTTTTTGAATTAAGTTTTATCAATCCTTCCAAAAAAGGACTACAGATTGTATGCAGAGGCTTACTATTCACATCGTGAAATCCTAGAAGTTTCTAAAGTATATTCAGCAGAGATTATAGGCATGGGTTTACGGTAGTAGTACAAAATCCAGGTTCCAAGAATTTAAGCAACTCTAATAGGTGCCATCGTTTTCCTTTGCTGTTAGCTCATGTTTGTTAACTGCCATTGTGCAATGTAGCTATTGATTTTCCGAAACCCCGTATCACTTTCAAGAATTCGTGAGAATTCTTGGCACGTGAATAAGAAGAATAAAAAAAAAAAGAATGTCTTCTTTTGTTTAGCGGAAATGTCTTGTAATTCCCTTCCGCCTGAAATCCCTCCTACTGAGATTTTCTGAATATTTATAAGAAATTGAATTCAAGAGTTCAACAACCACTTATTTTAATTTTTGGTTGCTGTTTTTTTTTTCTTAAGTGCTCCCCCCCACCCACCCAAAAAAATTAGTGCACTAAAGGGTTCTTGGAACTAAAAAATTTTACGTGAGTGATTGTAATGTTGATATAAATAAATGATTACAAAGGAAATAAAAGAGACACATCTTGTTACAACAATTCTAAATTGTGACCATTCTGTTTTAAAAATAGAATTCAATGCTTATTCTATTTTCTGTGAAAATTTAAGGATATTATGAGCACCAAATTAATGAATAATTTCTGTTGCTATTGCATTGCACCTTGAGGGGCCTTGTAGAGAATTGAGAGGTGTCACACAAGGCACAATTATATGTATATACATTCTATTAAATATTGTTATAGACTCTTGTTTTATTGTTTTACATGTTGTTGTATCTAGCTTCATGCTGCATTGTTTAATTTTCACATCTCTGCATGCTGTGATGCATACATTCTATCTTTTATTGTTATTGATTGCTATTTTTATTTTATTTTCCCCATGTTGTTATATATAACTTAATTCTTCATTATCTAATTTGCACAACTCTGCATGTTGTGCTGCATACATTCTATCTTTTATTGTTATAGATTCCTATTTTATTTTTTTCCCATGTTTTTAACTTAACTCTGCATTATTTAACAGCATTATTTCTTACTATTTCTTAATTTTTATTATGTTAACTAACTTAATTCTGCATTATTTAATTCTGCAATTCAGCAATTTCCACAACTCTGCATGTTGTATTGCATACATTCTATCATTTATTGTTATAAATCCCTGTTTTGTTCCCCGTTGTTATATCTAACGTAATTCTACATTATTTAATTTCTACTACTCTGCATGCTAGTTTGCCGGAATTATTCTTTATTGTTATAGATTTATCCAACTCATTTATATCTATCTCATTTCTGTATTCTTTATTTAGAATTGTTAACCTTTCCAGGTTACGAAAGGATTAAACGTACTATAGATAGACAGTCATGAAAATAAACTATCCTATTTAGATTAGCAGATAGCATCGAATAAATTACATTCCTAAGCGAATGGCTATCTTTTACTTCAAAACAAAGAGCACAAAAAGTATATATATTTCTGGAAACAGGGACAGACTTGATGGATTCGTCATCACTTGTTGATTTCATGTCGCAAGTGACACAGGTTATCACTATGTGAAAAACATCCGTTGACTTGAAAGGGCAAACGTTGGAAAAGTTTCTCTGAAACTGAAAGTTAGGAGGACAGAAGGACAGGGACAGTTTTGATAGAAGAAATTAGAAATTTTTTCCATGTTTTCATATTTAATTATGCGTCACACAAGTCTGCATGTTGATACAAAGGAATGTTTTGATTCGGAATCCACTTTAAACCGTAGGTCACGGTCTAAAGATCTGTTTGGGGGTACATCTTTTCCTGGGTAGTGTTTTCATAAAGATAACTGTGTGTATTGCCATCATTAGAAAAAAACATTTTATCATTTATTATAGCATTATAACTTAATTTCTACAACTCTGCATGCTAGTTTGCCGGAATTATCCTTTATTGTTATAGATTAGTCCAACTCATTTATATCTAAGTAATTCCTGTGTTATTTCTCTTTCCTTTCTGGTTCTTTATTGTTCTGTGTTTTTCCAGATTAAACATACTACATAGACAGACAGTCCTGGAAATAAATTACCCTATTTATATCAGCAGATAGCATCGAATAAATTACATTCCTAAGCGAATTGCTATCTTTTACTTCAAAACAAAGAGCACAAACAGTATATAGATTTCGGAAAAGAGTGACAGACTTGATGGATTAGTCATCACTTGTTTGATTTCATGTCGCAAGTGACACAGGTAGACGTTATCACGATACGAAAACACCCGTTTACTTGTAAGAGCAGAAAGGGGAAACGTTTGCTCTGGAACGGAAAGTTAGGAGGACAGAAGGCTTTTATGCGTCACTTTAGATACAAAGGAGTTGTGAAAACTGTTTCAGGTGGCTTGCGACAGGTCGACAGGTGCTTTTGTTTAACAGACTGCCGTTTAAGTAATAGCTCCATTCAGTACAGCTGTCACCACTTGATAAAGCTTTCTAAAGGACAATGTACACAATTTTGTTTGTTAATTGGAGTATTGTTTGATGTGAATGAGATATTTAATGAAACATTAGTGACTTGAATTTTTGTTAGATTTTCGTTGTTTATTTTGTACTAGAGCTCTGGCGCTCAGTGCCACAGGTTTTTCGGGTTCAAGTCCTGGTGATGCGATGGACGTTTGTAGTGGTTCAGAATCTTCTTTAAACCGTAGGTCCCGGTCTAATAGCATCGTAGAGCATTGCTGGGGTAGTTGTTACTCGCGTCCGTAGCATATCTTCAAGCTACACATGCCCCCTGGGTAGTGCTAAATGAGTAATAACTTTGCAGCCCTTGCTTGTGTCATAAAGATTAATTGTCTCTATATTGCCAGCTGCATTAAAAAAAAAAATATTTAATCATTTATTATAGCTCTGTTTTATTTTTTTTTCTCACGTTGTTATGTAACTTAATTCCGTATTATTTAATTTCTACAACACTGCATGCTAAGTTGTGGAAATTATCCTTTATTATTACAGATTTGTCGAACTCATTTATATCTAAGTCATTTCTGTGTTATTTCTCTTTTCCTTTCTAGTTCTTTATTGTTCTGTGTTTTTCCGGATCAAACATACTATAGATAGACAGTCATTAAAATAAACTATCCTATTTAGATTAGCAGATAACATCGAATAAATTGCATTCTTTCTAAGTAAAAGTTGCAAGAATGCAATTTATTCGATGCTATCTGCTAATCTAAATAGGATGACAAAGAGCCCAAAGAGTATATAGATTTCGAGAAACGGTGACAGACTTGATGGATTGGTCATCACTTGTTGATTTCATGTCGCAAGTGACACGGGTAGATGTTATTGCGATGCGAAAACACCCGTTTACTCGGAAAAGCTGACGGGGAAAAGTTGCTTTGAAACAGAAAGTTAGGAGACAGAAAAAGAGGACAGAAGGCAAAAAGACTTTTATACGTCAACTTTTGATACAAAGGAATTGGGAAAAACTGTTTCAGGTGGCATGCTGTTAGAGTCGACAGGTGCTTTTGTTTAACAGGCTGCCGTTTAAGTAATAGCTCCATTCAGTAGGGCTCACAGCTGTCACCACTTGGTAAAGCTTTCTAAACGACAATGTAAACAAATTTCTTTGTTAATTGGAGTATTGTTTGATGGGAATGAGATATTTAATGAAACATTAGTGACTTGAATTTTTGTTACATTTTCATTATTTGATTTGAACTAAAATGTAATTTTGTGCTATTGTTTATCTAAACAGCAATGCATTGCATAGTCCATGCAACTGGTTGCATTACATTTCCTCACTATTTGATACTGCATTACATTTACAGAACAACAGATACTACAAAGAAAGAGATTTGACATAGTTATTCCATCCAAGGTCTGGCACTCCAATAACTCTTCCTTAAAGAAACAGGAGGTAGGATTAAAAATAAATATTTATTAAAGAATCAATTTATTTCTGGAAGTTCCTTGTGTATTATTAAAAATAAAATTTATTAAACCCAGTCGTGGCATCTTTAAGAGAATTAGAATTTTCTCTCAAGTTTGAACTTAGGAGAAGGAATAAGAGGTCAGTACACGGTTGGCAGTTGACAAGATGGCAGATGGCGAATAACATCGGGTGCTACAAAAGCACAGTGAATGCTGTATGTTAATCAAGATAGCTAATGATGTTAAATTTATGTTAACATATTGTAAATATAGGGAATGATTGGCACTCTGTACCACAGGTTTCTAGTTCGAGTTCCGGTGGATGTTTGTAGTGATTTGGAATCCACTTTAAACCGTAGGTTCCTGTCTAATCTAATATAATCTGTACAGCCAGGGTTGACAACCCTATTCAGTAAAAAGAAAAAGCATCTCATATTTTCGAATCTGCCAGTAGGCAGAAGGCCTTGGCCCACTATGGGGTTGTAGCGCCATTGAAGAATATTGTAAATATAGTTGTAGGTACTATGCATTAATTATTATAAATTTTATTGTATGTAATGGTGATACGACGGCCGATAAAAACATCGTTGGGGAGTGAACCCCATAACAAACAAATTAGAGTATTTAGTATCATGGGTGCCTCACGGAACCCTTCATATCTCTATGTGGCACCTTAGGGTGCCGTGACACACACTTTGGGAACCTTGGTATTAAAATTTTTAATTCCTTTAAAAATTTCTCTTTTTCGAATTATTAACTCATCCATTTCTTTTCCACTGTCTATGTTAGCAAATAATTCATCTTCATGATGAAGTCTTGTTCATATAGAGCTTTTGTTTCTAAAATCAGTCCTCTATATTTCTTGATGGCTGATCCTTTTCATGTTTTCTTTTCTACTCATTATTCATAATGGGATTAAAATTTTGTTATCCCATTATTTAAGCCGGAATTTAATTCATGATGAAAGTCAAAATAGTTACATCAATGTCTGATCACCCTCTGTATTGCAACATGTGGGTTGCAATAAATCTCTGTAATCCTGTTAAGGAATTATTAATTTATATTTACACAATAAAAAATTACGTGAACTTAATCACAGTCACAACTCTATTTACAATTATTCAAAAAAGTAAACACACACCATCAAAAATGGCATTGTTTAATATAATATTAAAAATAAAAAGCTGCAATACTTTTCATATTAAAATGAAAATTACGTTCACCTATATATTTATGTAAAAAATAATAAATAAATAAATACTTCAAACTGATAAATGAAAAATTACTCATTATAATTGTAACAACACTCATTATTATTATTATAATTATATGCATATATACACTTTAATAAAAATGAAAATTAGCATAAGTCATGCAATTGAAAATAATTTAATCTCGTGCAACTTGGCCTTGAGAATCGATGGCGGCTCGTTATCTCCCAGGCAGTGAAGCAATAAGATTTTGTGTGGTATCTAGTGTCATTTCAGAAAAGGCTTGCAACAGTGCATTTCCCTTTCACTTAATTATAAAATTTCCGAAAGTCAATACCAATTTCCAGTCTTAGAGCCATTTTAACTGGAACAGTAACAATACAAAATTGCTTAACGCAAGCTCAATATTCCATTTTCAATAATGATGGGCAATTTTCGTTCCTGCATATATTAGATGGAAATTTTCGTGATGTCCTAGAAAAACAACTATTAGATTTATTACTATGTAGATTTTTGTGATGTCATTTTTACAGTTTTTTGCATACTCTAAGTTGAGGTAATTCGTCTTTCATCACTCACATTTATTAAATGTAACGTTACTGCACATTCATTTCTTTTAAATATTTATAATTTATTAAATTTCGTTAAGTATATGCTGACTTTTGTGACTGACTGTATATGTAGGATGATTGAAGGATCATGGGACTTTTATAGGTGGTACAAATTACTAAAACATCCTTTTCTTAGGAATGTATCTTTGGGAACGAACAATTTCAAGCAAATTTCTGACAACAGCTAGGCACAATGCCCCCAACTGATACCCGTCACCATCACGTGACGTAAGTCCTTTAGTTGACCACCCCGATGTGCACACTATTTTATTCTTTTTCTCCGTGTTTGCAACGTTTTCATTGATGACACTCCAGTTGATTCAATGGAGGAACTCGTTGCTCAACTATACATTGCGGCTGCAAGCATGTGCGAAATGCATGGTATCTTTGGAACTGTTTGCCAATTACTTTTTTTGACGCTGCCAAGTATATATTACTATGGATGGTGGCCATTTTGAGCATTTATTGTAAACATTGAATCAAAAATCACTTTATAATATGTTATAAATGCAGGGGTTATGTTATAAATAAACAATGATTACACCGGTTTTTAGATTTTCGAACCTCATGTCTCATTTTTTTTTATGTTCTAGGGTGTATTTCAAAACACATCAACGAAACGTTGTTTTTCTATCAACAACAACATTTAATTAATGTTTTAGTAAACGATATTTACATTACCAAAATTAAGGGACAGCACCGTCCCATGACGCAACCTCCCATCCGTTCTTTTTTTTTTTTTTTTTCATCTACGGGGTCCTGTCCCCTTCTCGTGGGGTCAGAGTTCAAAGTTGAATACTCCCCACATTGTAAACAGGCTCTGTCAAAGACAAGCAATCGATAAGGTGTCCCCGTTGATTACCACACAAACAAATCCTACATAAATAAACAATGTTTTTCTTTTCATGTCTTTTTTTTTGTTTGCAATTATAATGTTTTAGTTACCCCCTCCCTCAAAATCTGTCCCATTCGATGAATACGTTTAATATAACTAAAATCAATATTATTGAGACAATCAAACAAATTTAAGGCAACTCGAAAGTATGTCTTATACATATAATTTATAATTTTTCAAATTATTGTTGCTGCTTTTTTTTTTTTTTAATTATAAATTATTAAATTTATTGAGTTTATATATTTAATATATAAACTCAAAAATATTCGAAAGGAGATTAATTAAAAGATTTATTGATGTAAAAAAAGACATAATTAGAGCATGGTTGAGAATTTAAAAACTATGAACCCTTAACTCTGAATTAAAATTTCCTCTTCATCATTATTCTTAATTTAGAGTTCGCGTGAATTGGATTATTCTGGTATTCGAAACCAGCAAATCATTTAGGTTTAAGAGTAAACTATAACGCTAACTAATTTATTCGAATGCTACTTCTCTTTATGCTGTCCATCATAGAACGCATTCGTTTAGAACTTCCTTCGCTTAAAACAGAGATTTCAAAATAAAAGGAATCAGACCAATAAATTATTTAAGCTGAAGAATAAACTATAACACTGACTAATTAATTCGTAGACTACTTCTTTTTATGCTGTCCATCATAGAATGCATGCGTAAGAACTTCCTTCGCTTAAAACAGCGATACCAAATTTAACCAAAATAAAAGAAATCAGGCTTATGAGTTTTCCTATCATAAATTACGCAAGCAAGAAGTCATATTTCTTCCTCGGATGCGGAAATGAACTAGTTCGCCCGGCAACCTTGAATAAAAAATTTCCGGTTTAGCCTGCAGGTTGCGTTTGATGGGAAGATTGACATGTAGTGTTTTTTCTTTCGATTTCTTGAGACCTTTCGATTTTTGGTGTTGTTGTTTTCAAATTATTATGCGCTTTTATATCGGTGAAGGAAGGTTGAAATGACGGCTCCATTCATCAGTGAAGCGCATATTCGGAATGCTATTTTAACAGCTGAGGGTGAGAAGGTATTCAACCTTCTGAAAACCAGGGTCAAAAAACCGGCTTTTCTTCTCATTCATAATCAGAGATTACTTGGCTGCAAGTATTCGCATTTGATGAATTAAATTGTGATGTATGTGAAGGAAAAAAAGTAATGTGTAAAACCGTTTTTTTTTTTTTCTTTCTTTTTGAACATCGGTGGGCTTTGTGTTATTGGGCTCATCAATGGGCATTCCATTTATATACGCCATGAAAAGATCTAGGCTTGAATGGCTGAGTCTCTAGCTCTCTGGCCCCTCGGTGCCACAGGTTTTGGGTTCGAGTCCCGTCGGTGACATGGATGTTTGTAGTGGTTCGGAATCCACTTTAAACCGTAGGTCCCTGTCTAATAGGATCATAGAGAAATATATTGATGTTTAGTCTGTCTTCAGCCCTTGTGATTCCTCGCTAAAAGTATTACCCTTAGCCATGCACGTCGCCTGCGACGGGGTCCTTTGGATCTGGTGTAGGCCCCCTGCATGAGGGGGATAACAACATGAAAAGCTCACCGACATTATTTTTTCCAAGACATTATTTTCAGCAAAGTTTTTTACTGATTTCAACATCTTTTTTTTTTTCACACCTCACCCGGCTATGTAGCCCCTTATTAGTCAAAAGGTGAGGGTGGAACATCTGTGGACCTCACGTAAACCATAAACAGCTCAAGGACGAGAGTTGAGCAGAAGACAGTCAACTCTTGTCCTTTAAATCGATCTGCGATTGATTAAGACCTCACTTCTTATTTGGCCTTGCTTACCAGGAGGAAAGAGGAGAAAGGAATAACTGTTGTCCTCCTGCATACCATGGACAGCCCATGAATGACAGTTGAGAAGACAGTCAACTCTCATTGTTTACATTGATCTTTAGGGGTAACTGTCCCCCAATTTGTCTTTTCTCCTCACTTCACCTCTTACCTGGCTTAGCTTACTAGTTAGAAAGGTGAAAGTGGAACGATAGTGGTCCTCGTGTAGACCATGACTAGCCCATAAAGGGGAGTTGAGGGAGAGGGCAATGCCTTCCAGGATGACCTATAAGAGTAATTGCAGCCGGAAGTAATTGCCTTGTCACACTTCTTACCTGGGACTATGCAACTGCTTACCAGTTAAAAGGGTGAGGTGGAACATCTGTGGGCCTCATGTAGACAATGAACAACCTACGAAAGGGTGTTAAGGGTAAGACAATACCTTTCGATATGACTTAATGGTAACTATCCCACATCTGCGTATCGTATGGGAGAAACCCCGGAAACGCCTACCACGCACTCTGACCCATCAATGCGAGACGCCTTTTACACACGTTGTCACAATCGCCATTGTATCTTTGCATTTATGGAAGCAGTGACAGCAATGAGCGATGCTAATGGACTCAAACCTGCTTACATGCTAACTGCACACTTTAACGATTAAGTTACGAAGCGGGCTTAAAACTCATTATTAATTTTTTTAAATGGGTCGATACTCAAGAAGCTCGTATATGCTGAAGAAGAGAGCAATTTTTAAGATTTTCTTATGCAATTAAATGAAGAATTAATTTTTGATGAACCCAATCTATCGTTTATACGTATTCCAAAATAAATAATACTCTGACTGATAAAAAAAAATTCCCAATTTTAAATCAAATAAACAACTTAAATTCTCATTCTTTTTTTCTACGATATATTTATATGGATGCAAGTCATTTTATAAACAATCTAATTGCAAGTCAAAACCGAATGTAGTACCGTCCTGCTATAACGCGGTTCAAATTAACTCTGATATGGTTATAACGCGAAAATGAGCTTTAAAAAATTACCTCCGATATATATATATATATATATACTTTTGTAGGAATACATAAACAATTTTCATAATAAATGCATTCCTAATAACAAACTCTCTCCTAACAAAGCTCTCTACTTAAAAAAAAAAATATCTTTAATCTGTTTTAATTTACATACATCTAAAGTCTGGCACTAATACAGTAAAGTACAAATTTTTTAATGAAATCTAATTACAAAAGTTTAATTATTATACATACTCAACTCAACCATATACACATGCAACGCACCACATGCAAAGTGCATCTATATTTAAAGCCAAGTGCAAACTAACTTATAAAATTTCACGCTTAAACTTTTATGCACAGAAGTGCAAACATTGTAAGCCGCTGTTCCTTCAAAAGTTACAAAGTGAAATAATTATATATTATAATTGTTTAAAGTGGTAAAACAATTTTTAATCTGCTTATAGAGGATTCTAATTGTTGATTTTCTGTTGCATAATTTTTTTTATTTTTATTTAAGAAAAAAAAAAAAATCAGCCCTAGAGGGATAAATTTAAAATCTATTTCTCATTAGATTTGATTTGTATAATTATTTTTAAAATATTTTCATATAAAATATAAGTGAACGACATATGGTTACCGTCAATAACCAAAACCATCGTTATCCAAGGCGCGATGTCCTATAAAATTTCATTAAAATACTACTGTATCCAAAAAGTAAAACCAATTTTCAATTTAAAATTCCCGGGGCTTATGGAATTTCAATTTTTTTCTTTTGCATGTTGCTGGTACTTTCCTTGACCTCTGTGTGAAATTTGACGTCAAAATATTCATTAGTGTTTGAATTAAGCTTAGCTTTGTGAAACTCTAAAAGTGATTCCGGCGATTTTTGAAATGTCTGAATTAATTGAGTAAAGAAGTTGCATTCAATTTTGTTTGCGGAAACGTATAGACTGTTGCAAAACACATTCGGTGAGCATTCCTATATCGGAAAGAAATGTTTAGAAGTGGTATAAACAGTTCAAAGAAGGCAGAGAACGCGTTGAAGACGAAGAGCCCTCTGGTCGACCCTCAACCTCAACCGACGAAGCTCACGTCCAAAAATTAAAGATTTGGTGCTTACAAACGGTCGATTTACAATTACAGACCTTGCTGATGATGTTGGAATTTCAAAGGATCGGCCAATTCCATTTTTGGGTCTCAAACGCGTCAAATCTCGATTGGCACCGAAAACACTGAATGCACCAGCTCTCACTGCATTGATTCTTTCTGACTTTTCGCCAAAAATGAGACCCATGTCGTTCCAAAACCACCGCATTCATGCCGTGCGACTTCTGGCTATTCCCAAAACTCAAAAGACCACTCCGGGGACACCGTTTTTAGTCGATTGAAGAGACTGAACGTGAATCGCCGCGGCCATTCTTTGAAGGCCATCCCTGTTGATGACTTTTTAGCATGCATTGAGGATTGGAAAAAAGTTGGCATAAGTGCATTGTGTCCGGAGGATTACTTTGAAGGCGATGAAATAAATTTGTAAGAAAAGATTAATTAATTCCAATTACTTCCTCCAAATCTATAGTATATGTTAAAAATGTAGATAAAACTCATTTAAAAATATGGCAAATATTATTTATTTATTATATTTAATATACAAAAATTAACATTAATAAAAGTGATTATTCATGAAAAATTTATTAGTATTCACCAGATTCATGAATGGGCTCACACAGAAGTTATTTTTGGCAGATGGACCTGTGAAAAATTACATTTTAAAAGGATCCAGAAAAACTGTATTCTTCATTAAAAACTTTGTATTAAAAAAGATCTGCAGTTCTGATGGTTTCAGATTTATTCTGATTTTATTTCATGGCAACATTTTGAACTTCCTTCCCCTTTCACATCAGACAAGAGTTTTCGGTTAAAATCTAGGATCCTGTACCCTTTGTGCCAAACACATCGCCAAGTTGCCAAGTCGGTAAGTAAGCATAGAAATGAATGGGCCAGGTAGTTTGCGCGGTAAAATGATATTGCGCCAAACTCCTTTACTGTGTTGCTAAATCGCCAAGTAAACAGACAAAAAGGTTGCCTAAGTTCGGTGTCATTGTAAAGTGCTATTTCGCCAAAATTTATAGCCAAACAGTGCTTTTACGGCAGCATTAGCAGCCAAATAGCTATTACGTCGAAGTTTATTCCTGAAAAGGCTTTGAAACCAAAGTTTATCGCTTTAACGCCAAATATTATCATTATACTTTATCGCCAATATTTATCGCTTTATAGCCATTTTTCACTAAGCAAATTTTCTTATATAACTTCTTTTAAGCCAAAAAATGCTTTATTGGCTATATTTATCGCTTAATAGCCAAATTTTTTCACTAAGTGAATCTTGCTTTTTGAGGCGCTTTTACGCCAAAAGTTGATGCTTTATCGCCAATATTTATCACTTTATAGCCACATTTTTTTCACTAAGTGAATCTTGTGCTTTGAGGCGCTTTTACGCCAAAAGTTGATGCTTTATCGCCAATATTTATCACTTTATAGCCACATTTTTTCACTAAGTGAATCTTGTGTTTTGAGGCGCTTTTACGCCAAAAGTTGATGCTTTATCGCCAATATTTATCATTTTATAGCCACATTTTTCACTAAGTGAATTTTTGAGGCTCTTTATGCCAAAAGTTGATGCTTTATCCAAATTTTTATCACTAAAATTTTTTTATCTCTGGAATACTTTTGCGCCAAATGAAACCGCTTTTACGCCGAAATTTAGCGCTATTATGCCAAAAAATTATATCTAAAAATGCCTTTACGCCAATTTATATCGCTTTATCGCCAAACTTTTACCACTATTATGTCTTTTTTAATGTTTTCTTTTTTTATGCCACATATTGCCGCTTTAACGCCAAAATATATCATTATTTTGTCAACATTTTATTCCGAAATTGGTTTCACACCAAATTAAATCGGTTTATCGCCAAATTATTATGTGGAATTTTATTTTGCTAAGTCTAAAAAAAAAAAATATCGTTTAAACAAAGATAATAATCGCTGTTAATTGATAAAATTTCGATACGATAAAATTTCACTAAAGTTATTCGCCAATTCTTTTTTTTTTTTTTTTTTTTTTTTGTAATGTCATAAAATTAGTCATGTTCTTTACGAAGCCAAATTCGAATGATAAATTAATATTAACAAAAGATAAAAAAGAAGAAGAAATTAGAGAATAACTTACCTTTTATTGTGGTATGTCCTTCCTCTGTGGAGGAAACAAACATTTTATTCCATCGGTGAAATCATAAATTATTTGTCACATTTATGCTGGCGCCGCCACATGCACTCTGCCAGATAATTATCAAATGTTCGGACACATTATTTTATTAATATTAATTTATTTTAATTATTAAAAATTTAAATTGTTAACTAACGTTCTAAAAAGCTAAAAGCTTCAAGTATTCCGAGCGAATTCTAATTACGGTTGTCCCAAAATCCTAACTAAACGAACATCTTTAAGAAAGAAAAGAATAAAATATAAGTTATTAATAAATAAAAAAATCGTTTTTCTTGTTTGTTTCTTACTTTCCTGAGTGGCAGCTTCATAAATATTGTTTATGTTCTGAATCAGTGACCGACGTACGTTGTAAGAATAAGTTCGGAATAATCAGTAATTTATTGGAATACTAATTTAAAAGAATATATATTTCTGTTCTTATTTACCGCAAATAAGTATTCTGCAAAAATAATAATATAATCACAATAACAATAAATAGTCATTATATTTGTTTGGAAAATGAAGCTACGAATTCCTCTAATTATAGTATTGCAACCCTAAAGAAAGAAAATTGGCGGAAAATTGGCGAAATATTCAGGGTTGCAAGATTGGCGACTTCCCTCAGGGGTACAGTATCCTAGATTTTAACCGAGTTTTCGTAATCAAGAGTCATCTACTAAGGGTGCATTTCCATTGATGCTAACGCGACGTCATGTTTGACGAATCTGATTAACGATCGAGAATGATTGAAAAGAGAATGAATGAATCATCATCGTTCAATCGTTCTCAATCTTAATCTGATTCGTCAAAGTTGATGTCATGTTGCCAATATACTGGTGACGTTAAAAAACAGATTTTTTTTTCCTTTCAATGTCGTTATTCAAATGCAATATTATGTAAAACCATTGCTTACCAAGGCACTGCTCTATAGGTCTTCCAAAATTCTTGATTTTGAATTATAATAAAAGAATTATTTTAAGATATTTTAGCATGGATAATAGATGTATGGTCCTTAATATGACCCCATAGTATATATCACCCCCAACCTTTAGATGTATTTCAGCCTCTTTTAAAGCAACAAACAAATAAATATTACTAAGCTGTTACTAAAAAATTTTTCTCAAATAAAACAATGCATTGGTTTTACCAGTACGCATTTTTTTTCCATGTGCCCTTAAAATCATGAAGAATTTCATTTTTATGTTGATTTTCACTTAGAAATTTAATCTTTATTTAGTGCTATTAAACAAACAATATTATTCCAAACAATATATTTGTGGGGAAAAAATGACAATGTATTAGTAGAAAACAAATGATAGACCACATATTGTTACTTCCTAACAATGTATTAACAATTATTTGGATTAACGTTCATTCTATGCTTATCGAATACGATATAGAAGGAAAATAATAAATTCACTCAGACGAGCAGACAATTTTCGTCTCCTTTAAAGTTGCATCCGCAAAACAAAAGTATTCTCATTGAAAATGAATGTTATTGTGATTGTAACAATTGCTGTTTCAATCCACTGGCGGCACTGTTGTAGACACTGTTTCAAAAAAACGCGGAGACTCGATGGCCTTCGAGATGTTCAGCATCTTGCCTCGTGAGTAGGACTACTTGGGGAAGTTTTCCAGATTTTCTCCCATATGATATGCAAATGCGGGGGGTTGTCCTCCTTGAAGGCACTGGCCTCCTTATTCAGCGTCAAGGAGCCAAGTCATACTTCTACCTACGGTTGCTCCCTCACAGCAGAAGCTGCCTCTTCCTTCCTTTCTTCTATGAGTGCACGGATTCATGGACTTGGTCTAGATATTGCTGTCTACCAAGTGGAATAAGAAAATTATTGCTATAAAGCAATATATTAGTAGACAACAAATAACTGTCAATAATTTTTTACTAACATTATATTAACAATTATTTGTTTATCGTTCATTATGTGCTAATTGAATACGACATAAAAGGTAAATAATAAATTCATTCAGAGGAGCAACGTTAACTCATTGAATTTTCACCTCTTTTAGTATTGCATCTATAAGAGTAGAAAACATATAATTTTCAGTGTATTGTTACTTTCTAACAATATATTAACATTTGGATTAACGTTCAGTCTATGTTTATTGAATACGATATAAAAAGCAAATAATAAATTAATTCAGCGGAGAAACGAATTTTCGCCTCCTTTAAAAGCTGCATCTACAAAACAAAGGTGTTCCCAATCGACAATAAATATTGTAACAATCAGTGTAAAACTATATATTAGTAAAAACATATAATTTTCAATGTATTGTTACTTTCTAACAATATATTAACAATTATTTGGATTAACGTTCATTCTATATTTATTACTTACCTTTATGAATACGACATAAAATGTAAATAATAAATTTATTCAGAGGAGCAACATTCACACATTGAATTTTCGCCTCTTTTTAATATTGCATCTACAAAACAAAGTTATTCTCATCGACAATTATTGTTGTAACAATCATTATAAAACAATATATTAATAGAAAACAAATAATTATCAATATGTTGTTAGAAATTAGCAATATATTGTTATTTAATAAACAAATAATTGTCAATGTATTTACTTTCTAACAATATGTTAACAATTATTTGGATTAACGTTCATTCTATGCTTATTGAATACGACATGAAAGGAGAATAATAAATTCCCTCAGAAGAGCGACATTGGCACATTGAATTTGTGCCTCCTTTAATATTGCATTTGTAAAATAAAGGTATTCTCATTGAAAATTAATGCTGTAAAGCGCTATAAAACAAATATTTTCAATGTATTGTTACTTTCTAACAATAATATTAATAATTGTTTGGATTGATGTTCATTCTATGCTTATTGAATATGACATAGAAGGCGAATAATAAATTCATTCAGAGGAATAACATTGGCACATTGAATTTTCGCCTCCTTCAATTTTGCATCTGTAAAACAAAGATATTCTCATTGACAATTAAAGTAATTATACCTTTGAAGTAAACTCGTTTTTCACCACTCTTTTTTTTTAAATATTTAATAATTTATCGCATTACAATGTTATTTTCGTTTTTTTTTTTTTTATTTGTATTTATTTATTTGTATAAATAAATTTTACCAGATAAAAACGTTTCTAAAATAAAATACGCATACCATTTATAAATCTCTGGTACATAAAGTAGGATAAACCGCCATGCTATATTTTTCGTGGAATTGCCCCTCATAAATATCTGAAGACACGTTGCAAAACTGTGTCAGCAGATGATTGATCATATTATGAAACTTTCAGATTATTTCTGCAGAATTTTCGTGTGCAAAAGAATGTCGTGAGCATTCATCAACATGGAGAAATTATGGTAAAAGGCTCTCAGAATTTCATCTGGCTATTCATGAGGATTTAGTTAACAATCCCATAAATAATGGATGGGCTTTCTTCCTAGTCGCCACAAACGATTTTGTTTTCCTAAAAAGAGAAGAAAAATATTAAAATTACGTTTTTACTAGTAAAATAAGTTAATAAATTTTAGAATGTTGACAAGTTTAGATAGATAATAAATTTGGTAATCGTTGATTCAGAATAATTTATTTCTAGATATCTACTTTTGTAGTAGATGTCGTCGTTTGTTAGTTTTTTTTGTGCAGCTAGATCTGGGTGTGGTCAAGTCGAGTCCCAAGTCTAACAACACAGAGATTTATTTTCACAGCACGTAAACAACACTAACACAATTACAATTTATTTTGTTTTTGTTCTAAAGCAACTGACAAACATTTAGACAGTTGTCTTGTATACCTTAAGGCAAGCACTGCACCAACGTTACTCATTTAGCACTACCCAGAAGGTGCGTGTAGCTTGAAGATACGCTACGGATGCGGAGTAACAATACCCCCGTAGCGTTCTACGGTCATGTTAAACCGGGACCTACGGTTTAAAGTGGATTCCAAACCCCTACAAACATCCATGGCATAACCGGGACTTAAACCCTGTGGTACCGAGCGCAGAGCGCTTGACATTCAACCATTCAGGCCCTACCACAATTACAAATAAAGAAAATATTTAACACATTTAAAACATCTAATTATACATTCGTGGAAGGATTCCACTTCTAGTTGTAAATAAAGTTACTCGAGTACACGCCGGATAGCGAAATATACTTTCTCTCTGGATGAAAGTCTGTAGACCAATTTATGCAGAAGATGGTGCTTACTATATCTTCTCTCGGGGTGAGAGACTGTAAATGAAACGTCTCTGAGGCAGCACTCTGGACGAGAGCTGATAACTAATGGCAGCGCCTGTTTTGCCGTACGTCCTCTCTGGCGAGAGTCTCGAAGCCAACTGACGATTTCTTCTGTACACCGCAAACAGCACTTTTGAAGTGTGTAGGAGGAAACATGGTTACGTAGGTGGAACCACAGTTACACTTTCTAAATAAATTGTTTTTTATATATGGTTAAATATGGATGCATTATTTTAACAATGATGACTGTAATTTTATTTCAATCAATTGCATTCAACCATTTCTTCAAAGTCAAAGCAAAATTTAATATTTTGAATAATTCAAAAGTTAAAAAAATATAACATAGTAAGAAATCGATTCTAAAATATCAAACAAATTACAATTTGTTGAACTTCAAAAAAGTGTTGTTTGACAATACGAACAATACAAATAGTTTTATTTTATAAAATTTCTTATGCAAGATAAATGTAAAAAAAAAAATCTTCAATTTAAAAGTTGAAACTTGGTGACTCATTTGATGCTACTAATTGAATATAAAGAGAGCAGTTCTAAAAAAATATACATATTGCAATTCATTCGAATGAATTGAAATTATTTTGCAATTAATTCGTATGAATTGCAATTTTGAAATTATTTAAAATGTTTAATTGGAACACCAACATTCGTCTGAATTGAAATTTTTTCGTATGAATTGCAATTATTTGAAATGTTTAATTGGTATATTAACATTGAACCCATACAAAATATTAATTTTTTTTCCTATATAGAGCTAAACATTGATTTCAACTGTACAAGTGCCACTTGGTCGACAGCAACATCTAGATCAAATCCTGAGATAAGTCACGATAAAGGGTAAATAATGCAGCTTCTATTTGTCCTTGATCTTGCGGTACAAAGGCAAGCGGCACACAAAGGGAAAAGCCTGACTTTACCCCCAAGCAGTTATACCCCAGTCCCTCAGTTATACATTTTAGTCGCCTTTTACGACATGCATGGGCCACCATTCTAACTCGGACCCACATGGAGACAATACAAGTACATAATAGTGTGATAGGTAATACTATATTTTAACATAATTATTCTTTTCCATTTCAGAATATGCTGAAATTATATTAACAACAAATCGAAGACATTTTGCAAGAGAATATTTAATAATACAGGCAACTATAGAACTTAATAATATTAAACTCACTTTTACATAACCCACATTAAACTAGCATAAAATTTCTCCATTTTTTTTTTTTTTTTTTCCCAGTGTGTGTGTCTTTCATATAGTTGTTTTTCCATATATCTATAAAGTACTTTCCATATACATGTAAGGGATTTCCATATATCTGCAAGTTTCCATGTAGGACACACAATCCATTCTAAATGGCTTAAATATATACAAAAATAAAGATTTCTTATGCATTTAATACATTTAGAATGTCTATATTTATAGGTTATTTCCCTAACTCTAGCTCAATATATATAATATATATGTAGTGGTTTTAGCTATTTTTAAGGCCCGTGGAAACTTTTTGAATGGAGGCCTCTCAATGCAAAGTACCGTCAATATTTTTCTTTTTAATAAAATACTACCTAAAGGTGCCTTAGGTTTGCAGCGTCCATTTTCGATCACAAACTTAATCATTTAATACTTTAAAATAACCCTTATCAATAATGTACCTTTAGTACTTTAAAATGACGGAGATGTAATTTTTCGAAGTCAATTTCAGTCACTTTGATTTCGATTATATGTATCGCTAGTACAGTGCTGTGGTGGCTCTGAATCAGTGTTCTCTAGGAATGTAATACTAGCACTTTCGATTCATCTAATTTCTTCATTTCCGCCGCACTACTCTTTGCTTCCTTCCTCACTCTTAAAGTATTGATTTATTTTGAGTTGAGTTTTACTTCTCGTTTTATACTCCAAAACCCATCTTTCTTTTTCAATTCCTTCTATTAGTTCCCACTCTCCCGATATATATCTTGTTCAAATTTTCAATCGTTCATAAAATACTTTTTACTCCTCCACTCAAGTTCAAATACATTTTTTTTTTTTTTCTGAACTTGTAGTGGATGACACTGGATGTTAATACAGTTTTTTCAAATATTAATTCAATAATTAAATTTAATTAATTAATTTTAGTTTTTATTTTTAGATTTAAGTTGCATATATCCACCAATAGATGGCGGCAGATGTAAGGGGAAAATTTCAGTTTTATTTATAAAGGACTTTCTGCAATATAGTGAAAAAAAAAGTAGGAATTGATTTAAAAAATTTTTTTTTTAATTACTTGTTCGTTTCTCAATCCTACTAAGATATTTTCTATTACTAGACATGTTATTATCTAATTTCCACAATCAACTAATTAACTTTACGACTGATCGCAGATCCGATGAAACAAAAACTTAAATAATAGTAGCGCATGAAGAATCCGCGAAACAAGCGGATTTCCCGCTTCCTTCTGACTTGCCGGTGGGGATTCCCACTTTTAATTTTGTAAGTACATATTCAAGAATGGGAGGAATTCCCTAATAGGTGAATTTAAAAATGTCCCAGTGGGTGGCAGCGGAAATTCCCACTTTTTATTTTGTATGTACCTATTCACGAATCAGAAATCGAGGAACTCGAAATTACTCTTGCGTAACTATTGCTATCAGATGCGATATATTTTTCATACAAATGGAAATCTTGATACAAATTTTTTTTTAATTTATCATTTTCATCATCAACATCCTCATTGGCGCAACAGCCCTCTGTGGGCCAAGGCCTACCTACTAGCAGATTTTGTGACAGGAGATGATTTTCTTTTTACGGGGTAGGGTTGTCAGCCTAACGCCCAATCTACAATTATTTTAGACCGGGAGACCGACGGTTTAAAGTGGATTCTGAACCACTACCACTACAACGTCCATGGCGCAGCCAGAACTCGAACCCGAAACCTGTGACATCGAGCCCCAGAGCACTAGCCACTCGGCCATCAGACCCAAATTTATCATAGACTCTATGCTCGGGCCGGGACCCTGGCAATTTGACCAACTTGCCACCCTATTGTTATTATCTCTGACAAGATGGTTTCACAAAAGATTCCACATAGGATGTTTTATATCTTTAATTACAAAGGTGTTGTATGTTTAATCCATAATGAATGTTTATGGATTTTTGTTTTCTTAATGTAAATGTAGACTATATTATTTATGCATCTTTTTCTATAAAGACATAACATTTCCAAATAGAAATCATATAGAAATTCATGTAAAATCCAATTGTTGTTAAAATCTATTAAAATCTTCACGGGATTCCTACTCTTAATTTTTACAGAATATCCATTTCTGAATACGATTATTTGGAAAATTTAAAATGATGCATCCGAAAACCGAAATATCTTTTCTAATGTGTAAAGAAATAATATATATATATTTATATCACGTTAATTTTATTATATATATTTATATTATTTTATATATAAAATATGAATAAATATAACATAAAAATAATTTATTATATATTAAAAAATATTAAAAAATAATTATATATAATAAAAATATATGCTAAATATAATAATTATATATATAGATAGATAGATAGATATATAGATACAGGGTGATTATAACTAAAGTCCCACTTTCAAAATTATGTAAAAAAAGTATTACTCCCCACAATGAGTTCAAATTTGAACTGAAGATACTTCAGGAAGGGGGAAACGGTAATGCATCAAAAATAAGTTCCAAAAAAATTCCACCGATTTTTCCAATACAATTTAGTATGACCTTGCCGTGGTGGATGGGCTTTCCACTCACAGTGTCACAATTGTTGAATGAATTGGAAGTCATTTTTTTCCGTCAAAAAACCGAAACAATCAAGCATATTGAACACTACAGTTGGTTGAATGTGCAACTCATGCCAAATACGTTGTCATTTCGATTCAAAATATCACTGGCAGTCGAATTCACTTTGTTTGTGCCGCTTACAGCGCCATCTATTAATACACTTTGGAACTTTTTTTTTATGCCAAATTTGATGATTTGATTTTTTTTTTTTTTTTTTTATGTCAGTTCAAATTTTCAACTCATTGTGAAGAGTGGGACTTTAATTAGAATTACCCTACATATATATATATATATTTATATATATATATATATAATATATACAAAAATATAAATAAAATATATAATAATAATTCATTATATATTATTTTTATTTTATTATACTATATTTATATAATATATTTTATATATATTAGTTTAAATATATTTAATTCATAAATATAGATTTCATTATTACTAAATTAATATTATTAAATGAATTAATATATTTTAAACAATTAATTTTTCAGAACGATCCTTCCTTTTTGTTAATAAAGCAGAAACTCTATGTTTTCATTGCATATTCTATTACTGAATCAGTTTTTGTTTTGTTTTTTTTCCCTCTTTGCAAATGCTGCTACTTTACAAAGCCATGCAATAAATTATTTACGGAGCAACAAAGTCTCAGAATCTATTTTCATTATTACATGAGCACGATGAAACAGGGATACTTATAAATTATTCCCTAATTAGAGGGGAAAAATTGCTGCTGCCATAACAACGAGAAATGAATTAAGTTGCTCATTTTTATGAAGTAGCGCGGATGAATAGACGATGGTAGGGAAAAAAAACAGCGAAGGTAATATTTTCATATAATTATCTTTTCGTTTTCAGAAGAACATTCATTCCATTTCACCAAAATCTACATCAACAAACCAAAAACATTTTTGCAAGTGAATATTTGACTTAGTGTTTGCTTTCCTAGATGTAGAAAAGAATATATATATAATATGATAAATAAAATTTAATAAATTTCACAAAACATAAATATATAATAATAATTCATTGTATATATTTTATTTATTTATATTTTATTATAGTATATTTATATTTTATATGTATTATTTTAAATATTTTATTATTAATATAATAAAATGAATTAATATAATTTATTAATTCATTTTTCAGAACAATCCTTAATTTTTGTTAATAATATATATATATATATATTTATTATATTTTTTATATATTATTTTTATATACAATAAAATAAAATATAATAAAAATAATCCATAATAAAAAATATATGATAAAAAATAACACCACATATATATAAAATATAACGTCGCAAAACATCAGCCCAATCTCATGAGCGTTCAAGCTTGTGATTGACTGATGTTCTGCCACGTAGGTCGTGGCAGTCTATGCTGTACTGAAATGAAAATTGACATTTACGATAAGCAATTGACGAGACTTGAAGTGTGCACAATCGCGACATGGTGGCAAGATCAACAAAATTATTATCTGAATTCATCATCATCATCATCAGTGACGTAACAGCCCCATGGTGGGCCACGGCCGTCAGCCTATTGGCAGATTTCGAGATAGGAGATGTTATCTTTTTACCGGGTAGAGTTGTTAGTCCTACGCCCAACGCTCTAAGGTCACATTAGACCGGTGCCTACGGTTTAAAGTGGATTCCGAACCACTACAAACATCCATGGCACCGCTGGGACTCGAAACTGAAACCTGTAGCACAGAGTGCCAGAGCGCTAGTCACTGGGCCATTAGGCCCCTCAGCTGAATCCATTGAAGAAAATTCGAAAGAGAATAACTTCACCGATGCCGGATTAAAGAAAATGCCGAGCCATCGAATGCCGGATCTAAGTTGTCCTACTGTAGTTCCTGGTTATATTGCTCATATCAGACGGAACACGAGTTGCCAAAAATCAAGCTTCCGTTCGTCCGGCTTTCTACGACATAAAATTGAGGCATTCAGTGAATAGCCATCTATAGAAAATGCGAAGGTAGTATTCTCCCCTTCCCCTCAAAAAAAAAAAACGCCTAACAATATATACACGAAATGTAAATGACTAGCAAAACCCAGCATAAGTTGTCTTACCAAAAAAAAAAAAAAAATGCATTGTAGAAAATTACATATCACGTACATATTCCCCGTGTTCCAATATATGTGCATACTAACTTTCATGGATACGGTTTCATGGATTTCATGGATACGGTTTAAAGTGGATTCCGAACCACTACAAACATCCATGGCACCGCTGGGACTCGAAACTGAAACCTGTAGCACAGAGTGCCAGAGCTAGTCACTGGGCCATTAGGCCCCCTCAGCTGAATCCATTGAAGAAAATTCGAAAGAGAATAACTTCACCGATGCCGATTAAAGAAAATGCCGAGCCATCGAATGCCGGATCTAAGTTGTCCTACTGTAGTTCCTGGTTATATTGCTCATATCAGACGGAACACGAGTTGCCAAAAAATCAAGCTTCCGTTCGTCCGGCTTTCTACGACATAAAATTGAGGCATTCAGTGAATAGCCATCTATGGAAAATGCGAAGGTAGTATTCTCCCCCCCTCAAAAAAAAAAAAAAAAACGCCTAACAATATATACACGAAATGTAAATGACTAGCAAAACCCAGCATAAGTTGTCTTACCAAAAAAAAAAAAAAAAATGCATTGTAGAAAATTACATATCACGTACATATTCCCCGTGTTCCAATATATGTGCATACTAACTTTCATGGATACGGTTTCATGGATTTCATGGATACGGTTTAAAATGGATTCCGGAACCACTACAAACATCCATGGCACCGCTGGGACTCGAAACTGAAACCTGTAGCACAGAGTGCCAGAGCGCTAGTCACTGGGCCATTAGGCCCCCTCAGCTGAATCCATTGAAGAAAATTGAAAGAGAATAACTTCACCGATGCCGGATTAAAGAAAAATGCCGAGCCATCGAATGCCGGATCTAAGTTGTCCTACTGTAGTTCCTGGTTATATTGCTCATATCAGACGGAACACGAGTTGCCAAAAATCAAGCTTCCGTTCGTCCGGCTTTCTACGACATAAAAATTGAGGCATTCAGTGAATAGCCATCTATAGAAAATGCGAAGGTAGTATTCCAAAAAAACGCCTAACAATATATACACGAAATGTAAATGACTAGCAAAACCCAGCATAAGTTGTCTTACAAAAAAAAAAATGCATTGTAGAAAATTACATATCACGTACATATCCCCGCGTGTTCCAATATATGTGCATACTAACTTTCATGGATATCGTTTGAACGGTAAATTTCCCTCAAAATCGGTCCAGCCGTTTAGGAGGAGTTCACTGACAAACACACGCATAGAAGAATTATATCAATTGAAGCGCCACCTATTGGGTCGAATTGTGAATTTAAACCATCCAGGGCACTCAAACACAAAAAAAATATCATCAAAATCGGTCCAGCCGTTTAGAAGGAGTTCAGTGACAAACACACGTATAGAAGAATTATATCAATTGAAGCGCTACCTATTTGGTCGAATTGTGAATTTAAACCATCCAGAGCACTCAAACACAAAAAAAATATCATCAAAATTGGTCCAGCCGTTTAGAAGGAGTTCAGTTACAAACACACGTATAGAATTATATATATAAAGATAATATATTAAAAGAAAAAAAAAAATTTCGAAGGTTTTGAAAAATAATAGCATTATTATTGGTTAACACTATGAGAATTTAAAACTTTATTTCAATCATTTTCTAAGAGTTAAATTTTAATTTGAACTGATTGAAGTAAAATTTTAAGTCATGTATAAAAATACAAAATTGGCATTAAAATTTCAGGTCAAACAGATTTAATTAAAAACATAATTAATTACAATTATCACAGAAATGAAACTAAGTATTCATTAATATACAAGGTAGTTTTATATTAAGATATTAAAGAAACAACATTTTATTGATTATTTAAGTTGCAGTAAGTTGTTTTGTGTGGGTGGATGTCTTCTTAAAATGATATCAATGTTTAAAAAGTTTTGAAATTGTCTATACTATTCATATAAAAACTCAATACATGCTTCTCTTGCATTTAATATTTAGTGGATATGAACTTAAACTACTATTCTTACAAATTAATTAAAAATGTTCATACAACTCATACATACATTTTTCTCAGCTGCATTCACTTTTTAATATTCAAACTTCACCTCTTTTTAGTTGAATCTAAAATTTCAATCATATTCACAAAGAAGCTACAATACATGCTTCATCTGTATTCACTCTTTAATATTCAAACTTCAGCCTCTTTAGTTGAATCTGAAATTTTAATCATATTCACAAAGAAGCTTACAATACATGGTTCATCTGTATTCACTCTTTAATATTCAAACTTCAGCCTCTTTAGTTGAATCTAAAATTTCAATCATATTCACAAAGAAGCTTACAATATATGTTTTTTAGTATTCAGCAAACATCTATCTTCAATAGATGTATATTAAATTACCCTGTTCTTTTAGCAAATCCTATTTCATAAAATTCGCATCCTAGCTAAAAAAACATACGATAGTTTATTTTTTTAAATCTCTGTTAAGTATAGATTCAAATCTCAACTTTTGCAAAATGTGAAATAAATAATATGTGTTCTAAGTAACTTTTATTATTTGTAAAAATTTATTAAAATTAGTCGTAAAACTATAAAAAACATATCTATAAGACTATTTTATACAAAGTTTTTCTCAAGAAGACAATTTTATCTCATCTGAAAATTTCAAATTCTAAAATCTACAAAAGAAATTGTTACCCATAAAATATATGGGCATTGTTTTGGGGATCATTTTCTTCATCAATTTTTCGTTTCCTTCACCCCTTTCAACGTTTCTTATTATGCTTTCTTTTTTTATTAATTTCCTTCAAAAGCTATTCTTATTGGTTTATTTAAATTTCTTTCGTGTGCTTTTTTATAAAATCATTAAGAATTCTATTTTTTATTTAATCTTTTTTTTTTTTCAATTTTGAACTATAACTGATGAACATAATTTATTGACACTATGATTTATTGATACTTTTCCTTTGTTTATTTAAAATTGCTGTTATATATTTTGTTCTTATATTAAATTTTAAATTCTATGGGCAATATGCATATCCATTTAGTAGGGTATTTTTCTATGTAATTATTTATTTTTAATTTTTGTGTTAAATAAACAGAAAAATGTAAGTAACAAGTATGAGAAAGGACAACAAACAGAAGCTCACTAATAAATCAGTTTTTATTAACAATAAAATTTGTTCTATAATGCAGAGGACGTCACAACAAAATTGTACTACTTCACAAGCACACAACTAACAAACATCATATTAAAAGATGATCACTAACAGTTAGGCAATTGAATTGCTCACAACACATTTACACGAAATAAAAGCAAGCACTTTGTTACTCGCATGACACTTTGGTATTGAGAGGTAGGACAGAAGACACATATGTTTAAAGAGGAAATGAGTTTTTCCCTCTGTACCCTTGTTTAAAACCACAAATGCTGAATAAACAATCAGTAACAACTACGAAATCAAAGCAAGAAAATGAGAAGGAAGAACATTAAAGCACTTATAGACACACTTAATGCAAATGAATATTTAAAGAAAGATACATATGTAATTTGCTAGCCATCACAAAATGTTTAACCAAGTCTTAAAATCATGCTGAAATAAAAAGCACCATAATATTTTAAAAAACAAAAATACAATACAAATTATGCAATTTATTTATTTTCACTGGGATTCACATTTATAGGATGATGATCATAAAATCAAATTTTTCACGATAAATAATACCAAAGAAATCGATTATTAAACTTTGGCATTTAGGGAAAAAAATAAAGAATAAAGTTCATGTTAATTTCAATAATAATTTTTTAATTTCATGTTAATTCATTAAATAAAATAAATTAAATTGTTGAAATAATCCCAATACATTAAAATAAAAAGAAACATAATATACAACATAACAATTTTAAAGAAATGTTTAATTTTATCTCAATATGTTAAAACAAAAACATTAATATATAATAGTAAACAAAACAATAAAAATAAGAGGATAAAGCATATTTTGAAACTTAGCAAATAAAAGTTAATTTTTTTTTTTTAAAGATTAATAATTACACAAAGAGTAAATGAAATTTCCAAGAGATTAAAATACATGTTTTTAAATGAAACACACACAAGATTCTTCTCGTATATATATAAAAAAAAAGAAACAAACAAAATAATACAGTTTTAATGGTTATAAAATAAATTTTTCATTTTAATCAGGTCTCATTATAACAGATATAACTTTTAATGATGAAAAAATTGCGTTGAAATTATTTAAAAATGAAAAATTAAGTTATTAATAATTTTATTTTTGTAAAGAAATGAAGGAGATCATTAAATACAAGTAAAGCAGTGTTATTTAACTTAAATAACAACATAACAAATATAAATAACATATAATTTCACCATGGATAGCAGGTAATGGTAAACATCCTGTTTAATATAGGGCATGGATGAATCGATTACTACTTAGGGGCGCTGGTCAGACAAGATTGCACAATTCTATTTTAAAAGAAAGAAGTTTAATAATTAGTGTACAATTTTTTTCATTTACTTTTTTTATTTAATATCTAAAATTTTAATTATTAAAAAAATTGTTTAAATAAAACTGATTTTGGGGAAACAAAAAAGCATGGAACGAAACATAAGATGCAATATTGCTTGAGATGATGTGCAATATATCAAACATTTGGTTAATTAGCTGATTAATTCAGTTTAATAATTTTGTGTTTAATTAAAATTTTCTTAACAATTATATTCAACTGATAAAAAAAATTGAAAATGTAAAAAAATGTTGATAATAATAGTCCATGAGATAACATATTGGATAAAAAAAAAAAGAAAATCAGATGGTTTATAAATTAAACAAAAAATTGTAAATATTAACTAAGAAATGAAATTTTAAAAAGAACTTCCTCTTTTAGAAATTCATTGTTGTTGTTGCTTTTACATTTATTTCAGAATTAATATTTAGTTAAAATAGAATTACATAAAAATTATGAATATTTATACTTTTCTTAAATTATAGAGAGAAAATATTTTCCATAGAAAAATAAATTACAAATGATTCCAAATTAATCCTTTTTTTTATGAAATTAAACATCATATAATTTTAGAAAAAAATATATACTGAGTAGCATAAAATGTGAAGATGTTATTGCGGTTAGTTATATATTCTTTAATGGTGATATACAAAAAATGAAGTACCTTAAATCTTATTTTATACTTAAAAAGGTTTTGCTATGAATGATATGAAAATTAAATTTTTTAAATACAAGTTCAAAAAAATAAAATAAAACATTGATTTACTTATTTTTTAACCATGATTTAATAATTAAAAATTCTGATTTTAGTTTTAAATAAATAATAATATAAATGCTTTACATTAATATATATCCTACCACAGTCATCTTTAAGTAAAGATGCAATTAATAATTCCTTCATTTATTCAACAATGAGGAAAAGTTAACTGTAAATAATGCAGAGAATTTAAAAATATCAAAAATACAATTATTATTAAATACTATTAAATGAATAATTTAATCACAATTCACTGAATAATATTTATATCTTATAAAAACAATCTCAACTAAAGTTCATAACATACCTGTTATAGAATTCTTAATATAATTTTATAATATAACAATTACTAAAAATATTTTTAATAATATGTAATGGCATTAATTCTTAATTATCCTCTTAATTAAAATAAGCAAAGAATAAATAAATTGTTAAAAGAAGAATGAATAGATATACAGTAGCAAATTTGTCGAAGTGTAACAAATGAAATTTGAAGTTATTAAAGACAACCATCAATCAACAAAAATTAAAATTTTAGAAAACATATAATTTAATTCTTAAAACAGAATTCATTGTATTATAGAGAAATAATATAAGATTTAAATTGATATACTAATTTACATAATTTTAACAATAATAAACGTTTTGTGGTATTTTGAATATAAAATTTTTATGTCTTTTTTAATAGTCAACTTGGTGCACACAAAAAATACAATGTAAAAAATAATAATAATTGTAAAACAAAAAATTACAAAATTATTACTTCAAAAAGCCTCAGAGTAATATCAATATAAAAAATTTTCATATAGAACTATAGAAACACACACAATTCTCTCAATAACATAGATGTATATATTTACCTAAAATATATATGTCTATATAGAAATAATTTCAAATAAAAAAATTTTAAAAATGAACATTTAAAATAAGTAATATAAATAATGATTTCAAGAATTAAATTCTCAAGAATGTTAAACAAACTTTTGCAAATAATTAAAAATAAGCCAAATTTAAATTCTCCATGAAAATATTTTTAATTGGCTAGGTCAAAAACATTAGGACACCAATTAAAATTTCAAGAATTCACACCACAAATCAATTTGAATGATGAATTTGTAAATGAATATCATCAGACGACAACAATACATAAAAATACTTTACAAGACAGAACGCATTTATGAGGTAGATTATCACGTGTTTCGAAATGCCAAACATTTGAAATGTATCATTTAGAAAAAATTACAAGTTGTCATATTTATAATGATTTTGTTAATTTTTCAAGTAATCAACATAAACTATAAATCAATTAGAATCAGTTTAAATAAATTGTTTTTAAAATAGGATCTAATTGATAATTTAACAATTAATCAGTAAGGAAATTATTATAATAAACCAACTCGTACACAGGACCTATTTATAATGAGTACAGTAACTTCTATTTAATTTGCGGCCTGGTGGCTAGCACTCTGGCCTTTGGTATCCCAGGCTTCAGGTTCGAATACTGATGGTGGTATGGATGTTTGTGAGTGGTTTGGAATCCACTTTAAACTGTAGGTCCTGATCTCTTTAGCCCTCGTGTGCACAAGATGACTGTAGAGCGACAAAACCAAACCAAATCTATTTAATCCACCATGAGCAAATCATCGCAGCGCCAGAATAGATTTCTTGTCCATATAGTTTTAAAGGGATATCAAAGATAGAACTCTATTTAATAATTTAAACAATTAAAACACATATATAATAGTCAGGAGACACTGGTGTACTAAAAATCAAAACTGCCAGTTATGATGAATACATCATTGGTTAAGATCAACCAATGTCCGAATCCATACAAAAGTGAAAAGTTCAATTGGTGCCAGATTATAGAATGTGTCGAACTATTGAATGCCAGATTAAAGAGAGGTTACTGTACATAGGTCTGTACTAGATCATGAATATCATCAATATAATCCTGTATAACTTATATGCTTGACATAGGTAAATTAAAGCTTTCCAAAAACACATAAAATTACTAAAGATTAAAGCCTTTATAATATAAATAACAGAAAAATTATATATGGTAAAATTATTACTTCATAATAATAAGTACCAGATAAATATTTTTAATAGAAGCCTTAGATAATATATTTTATATTAAATTTCCTTACCGATAAATTTTTTTGTCATTATTTTTTTAATGACAACATATTATAACAAGTTTGAAAAATAAAATATATGGTGGCATCTCTTATAATATAATTACAAGATCATCATAAAACAAGTGTATAATTAAAATAAAATAAAAATTTTAGCATTCAAAACATAGGTGATTTTAAATCACCACAATTATTCCAAAGAGACAGGCATGTTTTAATGTACACAATTTTTTTAGCTTTGGGATCAGGATCAAATCCTTTTCTTCGTAAGTACTTCAGTAAGAGTTCCTTGGATACTTTCTGCCGATGAAGGATTTCCGATGCATTAGAGGCATTTTTGATGATTTCATTCACCAAATCAGAGCCATGACACCAGTAAAATGATCATCCATCATGTGACTAGTTGTGATCATAGCAATTTCTTTCAGATGATCCATACTCAAACAGCTAAGAATCTCATGCAGGCCTTCCATTTCTCGTGGATTCATAGTGGAAGATTAGCTCAAGGGAAAAGGATAGGTTTGTAAAGAACCTAGGAAAACAAGGATAAATAATTTTAATTGAAATAAAATACATAAAATAATTATCCTTTATTACAGACTTATATAGAATAACAATAATACAGTAAATAAACTACACGAGCTTACATAAGAGGACTAGAATATATTTTTTTTCTAAAGCAGCTGGCAAATACTTAGTTATCTTTATGCCATAAGGAAGGGCTGCACCGACATTACTCATTTAACACTATCCAGGATACATGTACAGCTGGTAGATATGCTATGGACGTGAGTAACACTACCTCCCACAATACTCTACAATCTTACCCTACGTTTTAAAGTGAATTCCAAACCACTACAAGCATCCATGGCATAGCCGGGATTCGAACCCAAACCTGTGGTACCCAGAGTCAGAGCACTAGCCACTCGGCCATCAGGCCCTAAGTCTAGAATATTAAGTGTCAATATCATGTAATGGAATTAAGAACCTTTTCTTCATATTATGGCCATACAAGTACCAAATGGAACAAAAATGTTTTATTAGTTAGTAGTCTAATATCATTGTGATGTATAGTTTTTAGAATAATATAAATGGAAATGGAAAAAAAATTTAATGCCAAAAATATGACAAAGTTATCAAGGATTTCAATAGATTTACAAAGAAAAACCTAAATTAAAAAATTAATGATAACAGAGATTTATCAGAATGTATATCCTTTTACTCAAACCACCACCAACCAACAACATACAAAGTTTAATGTATTCTATGATCTCCACATCATAAGACAGAGGTGTGCGTATCATTGAAATTTTCAGAATTACACATCAGAATTTTGAAATTGTGCATGAACAAATTTAGATTCCCTCTTCCCAGCAAAACTGCTATATAAAATTTGATGAGACAATCAATTTTATATTTAATACCAAAATATCTTGCATCTAATGCATATTTTAATTTGATTTTTACATTAATATATATATTTGTTTCAGAGTCAGAATAGTAATAATTTTTGAAGAGATAGAATTTGAAAATGCAACATGAACATCTTGGAACTGATAGAAACTTTCTATATTAACAGAATCTTATCACCCTGGACATCAGGTTTTAGATGAACAATTATACAGATGGACAGTATAATTTTTAAACTGTGTCTATCTTATATATATAGTATCATAATTTTGAACTATAAACTGCAATCAGAAATTTCAATAATAAAATAAACTATCATATATACTTAATTTTTTATCCAATCCCCATCTCCAACCCTCTCATTAGTCGATGTGCAGCCCAATACAGTAAAGAATAACAAAAGCAATCACTAAAGGCATTAACAGTAACACAAAAAAGGGATACAGTTAAGTACAGTAGGGCATATGATGAGGTGCTCTCCAGGTGCTGGGCATGCCACAGTCGCAAAGTGAGCAGATATCTGTAGCAGCCAGTCCTAGTCTATACAGGTGATTCTGTAAGTAGTCATGGCCTGTGACAAGTCTAAATCAGGCCACGGCAACCACTTTAGGCAAGGAACTGGGAATTCTTGTTGACTTATTCAATAAGGAATTCCACTTTTCTCGGAAGCCTCTCTATACAGGTTGGATTTAATAGAGAAAGATATATATTGAATATAATTAATAGATTTTTTTGCATTTTTTTTTATCATATCAGATGACAATATAACTATGTTTTTATCTATGGTTAAGATGTTAGACTAGTTTAATGGGAGATTTATACATTAAAGAATATGATAAAATAAGCTGTATAGAATGACTTTTATGAATACCTGAATTATTTTCAGATATAAAAACAAATTATCATAAAACAACAAATTTTTAATAACCCAATTTTCTATCCAATAAAAAAAATTTCTAAAAACTTATAATAGTTATATTTCCTAAAATGAAAATCTTGATCTTGGAAGATTCTTAATTTTGCCTCCAAGAAAATATTTTTAAATATATGTTACTTTATTTAATTTTACTTTTTTGAATACTTGTACACATCAATATATATAACATATGTCCCATCTTGCCTCTTTTTCATAAAAAGTATGGCTACTTTCTATGTTTATAACCCCTATAAATTCCAAGAACATTATCCATTGCTATTTTAAAAATATTTTGCTCTTTGTTTATTGGCCAATTTGACTATTTATCTATCATTCCCAGATAAAACATTCTAAGGTAATGCTTTTTTAGAAATTTATATTAGCTGATTTTGTAAAAAAAAAAAAGAATCACCCACAGATTCTGCATAGGAAGCAGCTAATAAAGCAGTCTGTACCAAAGAATTCTAACTTTTTAACATAATTTATGTGGATTATAGATGGAAAATTACATTAGCTAAATGTTTTTAATAATAACTTTTAATTATTTCATAAAGAGTTAGAAATATTTATTGTGCCCATAATTATTCAAAAAGAGCCAACATTTTTATTATTTAAATATTACATAAAATTTAATAAATTTTATTTAAAAAGTTTCCTAAAAGTTTTTTAAATAAATTTTGTAGAGACAAAAATCACAAAACTAAATGCACTTTGGTTAAATATTGGTCTAAAATATATGAAAAATCTATTGATTGCAGTGTTGAAACAAAAAAAAAAAAAAAAAAAAAAAACTTAGTTCCAAATTAACTTCTTTACTCATTTTTTAATAAATTAATTTTTTTTTTCTTTAGCAATTTTTTTATAACTGAACTATAAATTAATTAAAAGACTATAACTATTACACACAACTAACTATACAAGTGAGGAAAAATATTACTTAACAACATTTTCAAATGAAACTTGATGAAATATATTATTTCTTATACAATTAAATGCATTACATAAAATTTACTTTTGAAAAAAAAAAATTCCACTGAAAGTTATTCATAGTATGAATAAAAATTATCAATTAAAATTTAAATATTTTTAAAATACATGCATCTATGATGAACCTTGAATAAAATAAGATAAAAAAATACATAAAAAAACATCAAATTTCTAAATTTTAGATAAGAGTATTTACATTTTTTTACATTTTGAACAATGAATAGCATCAAACTATAGACAAATTTACATTAAATAAATAAAACATTCATTGTACAACTACCAATAAAATTTAAAACAAAACGACCGATTATTGAAAGTTTCAAATTCTTAATTAACACAAAAGCTAATTTTCAAATCAAGCAATCTTTTTACAAACTGAAGCCATTTATGACTAGCCACTATTAAGATTCGTTCATAAGGAGCTGAACAAAGAATAATTGCTTTTCAATATTTCCCCAAAACGATAATTAAAATAATAACCTATAGAATGTATATAAAAAATACTACAGAAGAAAACAAAAAAACAATCAATCCATACGCACAGAGGAATAAAACCTTGCTGTGAAAATCAGAATAACCTCCGGTTTTGACAAGCTTCCCTAAATAAGAAATATAATTGATAAAAGTATTTGAAGAAAAAAATAAAAAACTTAATTTTTAGATTTTTGCGAGATTAAAAGATATAAAAAATTAATGCAAAATTTTGTTACAAATATCCAATATGTAAACAGAAAAACAAAACTTTTTTTCACCTTAAGTTTGACAGAAAAAAAACTGATACCGAAACAAAAAAAAAAAAATTCGATTTTCGTGCCAGAGGTTTTTAGTTCCTGTGAAAGAAAAGAAATCGATATTGAGCAAAATAGAATTTTTAAATGTTTTGGATATTTTAAATACTTTTCCTAATGTTAATTAATTAAAAATAGTTCATAAAAACTGTTAATTTCCACCATATTTTAATTAATATTTTTTTCGATGTATTTCATTAAATTAATGAACTTTACCACAAAACTGTAACCGTTTTCGTTTATGCATAATTAAAAAAAAATAAACATTGTCAATATTAACGACATTATTATTATTTTTTTTTAACCGAACTGAGTTAAAGAAATGAAAGCATGCTTAGATAATGTAACTAAATTTAAATAGTTGGGGTTATTTTAAATCATTTTTTTTCCCTTTTTAGGAAATTAAAAAAAAAAGAATCAAAAATGAAGAAATTGATATATATTATGAAAAAAAAATTTTTTTTTGACGTTTTATTGCTTACAAAAATTCTGTTTATGAGTTAACAATCATGTTTAAATATTACTTGCTTGCAAGACTTATTAAAAAGAATGACTGATTTTCAGCATAGTATAGTTTTATTTTGTGGTGAAGACGGTTTACCACTGGAATTCAATATTCGAAATACAAATGATAAGGCAGATTTAAGAGCTCTAATTGAACATGGAGGTGGTTTGTGCTCACAAAGTGATTTTGCTGTTCACTTAATTAGTCCTGGAACAAAAGTTTTGAATGCTGATTTAGGAAAAAAACTTGTTTCAACTCGATATATATTTGATTGTGTAAAACAAAACTACTTATTGGATGTCAACGATTATATTTTTACAGTATCAGAGGCTAGTACGAGTGATATTAGTGATGAAGATAGCGTAGTTGTAGCTAATGATAAATGTCTAAAACAGAATAAAATCGATGCCGAACCCAAAGTTAAGGATATGAATACTGAGCAATCATTGCATTTAAGTTTTACAAATAGTGATAAAATTATTTGTTACAGTCAGATTCCATCTAACTCTAAACAAAATTTAACATCATCGAATACATCAGAAAGTTTTATTGAAGGAACTTTAGAAGTAAATAGCAAATCTAAACTGACTTCTATTTTACCTCCAGAAAAAACATATTGTAAATATAAACCATTAACCTCTACTGCTCAAGATACTTGTGCCGAGAGTATTCAAAACAATTTTGGAGACCTCTCAAATGATTTAAGTCCGATTGAAGGATCACAATCACTTGTCAGTCCTCTAAAAACGATTGACTTGATGTCTAATTATGATTTAGGTTTCAATGTTAAATCTCAAAAAGTTGGCCATGTTAATCTTGGTGAAAATATGGAAAATCCTTCTCCAAAATGTACTGTAGTTTCTAGTTCTCAACCAGCAGTTGGAGACCTTGATGAATTTGATAATATGTTATTAAATAAAGTTCAACAGAAACCAAATGCAGATGTATGTATAATTTTATATTGTAAATTAATGTAAATGCAATAAATTTCAGAAAAAGACAATTCCATTATCATTGGATATCGCTCCTTCTGTTGTGGAAAAGTAATCATTCCCCTGGGAAAGTTAATAGTTGCCATTTATATAATTAATAAAAAATTTAGTTTTATTTAAACTTTGGTTTTATTCAGAAAAAAATCCTGTTCATTTTATTTTAACTAAAAATTTTTTACTTGGTTGTCAATTGCATTCCTTTATTCTACGTTCATTTCTGTATGAATATTTTGCATATTAAATTGGAGTTATTTCTGAAAGCCATTATCGCCCATTGGCTCACTGCCGCTTCTGCTCCAACTTGCTCAGCAATGATCTCGCGTTTTTAATTTTTGGATAAGAGATTTGGACTCCTAATTGTACCTGTCTAATTTAATTTAAATTAATTATTTTTATTATTTTCTTTATCTTTTATTCATTTTTTTAACCTTATTATTTTTACCTATCTTTATGGAAGTTTAATGCATGAATGTAATTTTTAATAATTTGATTATGTGAAGGTTTTAGGGGTATATTTACACCACAGGTACATCCATATCCGTATTATGTCTTTAGTCTGTATGAAAAAAGATGCGATTAAGAAATAGTTAGTAATTTAAAGTAATAGCAAAAATTTTTTTATTACGCTAAAAAATAATTTCAAATTCAAACTTTTGAACATTTTGAAATAAATTGCATTCTGAAACTTAAAATGATAGATTCAAAACATATTAAAAGTTATTCAATTTTGTTGCTCTCTTAAATTAGATTTTTTTAGAGGTTATAAATTGATTATTCTGCGAGATTTTTTTTTTTTTTTTTCAGTTAAGGTTAAAAAATTTCAAATAAAGAGAAAGGACTACATCTTAAGGATAATCTATATTTATGAATCTTATTTATTTTTTAAAATTCGGCCTAATTATCTATAAATGAAGATCATGTAACACAGCAACCATGATATCCTTTTTATTAATGGGCTGTTTTACAGGTCTGCTTTGTTGCTTTTAACATAGTTGTTTTAATTAATTGATATTTAATAATTCTTATATAGGCATTTTTTTCAGACATAACAGGATAAAAACATCTATTTTATATACTCAGATATATTCCTGTATAAATTTTTAGTATTACACTTAAAGATTTGCACGCCATAATTTTTCAGTTCATCTTAAATCACAAATACTCCAAATTGTTTCTTAATGGTTTAGGTGGCTCTCTGATATAGAATGCCATACGCCAACCCTCAGTTTCCCTCCAAATTAGCAATCTCCAAAATGCAACTAGGATCATTACTTGCATACTTTTACAACAATCTTGCATACTTTTTTTTATGGCTGCTGTCCTGTTTATAATTGATCTCATTTTAAGAGTGTTTTTGACTAATGTATGTATTTGCTTTTGCTCTTCTCTCATGCTAGATCATCAAGTATGAGTAAACCTGCAAACAGCAAAAAAGTTCCCAGGGGAGGGAGGACTTAGCGAACGAAGGGGGAGAAAAATCGTCAAAAAAGGGGACATTTTACGTCATAGTTCTCCCTTATTTTAAATTAATGATAATTTTTTAATAAATTTTACATATGAAAGTTCAACAGCCGAATCAAACTTATATTTTGAATTGTAAGTAATTATTTTATCAATATTTAGGTATTTCACTATTTTTATATTGATTGTTTTTATTAATTTGCAAGTAATATCAGCATGCATTAAAATGATTTTACTAATTTGAGGATTTTCTTACAGATGAAATTTGTCAAAAATCTGGTTTGGGTGCCAAACTGGATATCAATAAGAGGCTTAAATAGTTCAACATGATCAGTTATTCAAAGGCTTGTTTTTATGACCTGTGGAGCAGATGATGTTTTATTATCATCAATTTATAATTCGGTAGTTCAGTTTTGCCCCTTATGTTTAAATCCCCACCAATGTCATAAGAAAAATTGTATTTAATAAATTCTTGAAATATCATTTTTTTTTTCGTACTTTTAAAAATGGAAATCAAATTTTGCCTAAAATAATTCTTTAAAAATTTATAGATTTAGCTTAAAATGAGTTTATCTTAAATTTTATAATATATAATTCATCAATACTAATGTATTTTAGGAAGAAGACTTGTTATCAGAAAGTTATAAAGTAAGTAGTTCTGCAGATGCTCAAGTAGGATCAAAGAATAATTCTGAAGAAATTTTTGAAAAAGGATCTTCTGCTATTCCAGATTCACCTATGCAAAATTGTGGTAAGTTTAATCGGTATTTTAATCTAGGAAATTGAAGACATCACTTGTTATGTGTGACTAAAAATTTTAAGCGTTGTTGCATTAAAATATTCCAAAGATGTTTATGTATTGATTAAGTGACAATTCAACTTCCAATTGCTCTTCTTGTTTATTATGTACAAGAGGCCAGTAATATTGCACTATCCATAAATCTGAGTATATTTGTGAATTAAATAAATACAATTGTATATAGAAATTAATGTTTATATGTATGTATATATATATATATTCCCCTTTTTTAATTTGTTAAATTATTTGGTTGCACATGGGAATTCAATTTTGTACTATTTTGTTCAGTAACTTTTTGTATTCAATGTCAGAGTGAAAATACTTTTTTTAATAGCAATCGAAATGTGAAAAATTCAATCTTCAATGAGCACTGTAAAAACAACAGTACTACCATTGGAATTTCATTAAACTACTCTTAAAAATTCCTAACACTAATAAGAACAAATTGTGAAATTTTCATCGAAATCACATAGTTTTGGAATCTAAAGGAGACACACATATGAACGTTGTCTTTTATATATATATATTTTTCCCAATTATGAAAAGTTATCTAATAATCCCAATCCAATCCCACAAACAATTGGACCATATTCTTTAGTTTCATTTCAGTATCTGCTATAATTTTTGTAGCTTTTGATTTGTTAGGTTGAGAAAATATTTAAATCTCAAAAATTTATAATAAGCAATTCTTGTTTGGTTTTTCACTCTACGGTCATCTTTTGCAGACAAGGGCTAAACAGACCGGGACCTACAGTTTAAGCTGAATTCCGAACCACTCACAAACATCCATGCCACCGCCAGGATTCGAATCTGAAGCCTGTGATACCAAAGGCCAGAGCACTAGCCACCAGGCCGCAAGCAATTCTTAAAGCTTTTATTCAAAGAAGAAATTTATGATATTATATACATATAAGTTTTTATGGCCTTAAAAAAATCATTTGTATAGTTAAATTGGCTATGTATAAAAATTTATAATTTTCTTTTCAAATGTTGCAACTAATTTCCCATATTAAATTGTGACAGGCATATTTTTTTATATCAATTCTATACAACATTTTATTTATTTATTTTAACTAATGCATAACGAAATTTCTCCCTATACATTTTATAGGAAAATATAAATGTTTTTGCAAAACAAAAAATTAGCAGGTCATAGAAAAACTTTTCATTTAATAGGTTACATAAAAAACATTTGAATTTTCTGAAATGCAAAAATTTATATTTGGTTCAAATAACTTGCAAGTAGAAATTTTGTTTAGAAATAAACTCAGTTCTCTTCTGCAGGCTGACAAAAGTAATCAGAATGTAAAGTAAGAGGGCATATAATAGAAGAGACAGAATTAAAAATGATTAACTCATGTCTAAATCTGATTTTTTATATCCATCATCTCATTTATAAAGGAATGTTTTTTTCTCCCATTTTTAAAAAACATATTTGACTTGCTTTGAATAAAAAATTATTCTTTTTGTTTTTCTTGTGCATAATTTTTATTTTTATTTTATTCAATAGATGCCATCGCTGAAGATAAAACTTACATAAAGAATCTTGAAGTTGAAGTACAAAAGGTTCTACAAAAACCTTCACCGAAATCTATTCAAGATAAAGCATGTCTTGTCAAATACCTATGTTGTGTTATGAAGCTACCACCAGCTAAAGTATTGGAATTACTGCCAAGTCTATAATCATTATGAAATTTTAACAAGATGTTCATGTTTTCTATTTGTTATATAAAAAAAAAAAAATGGGAATTTATAAATAAAATAAATGTAATTCACTTTTAGTTTTGTTGAATCTGATATTACACATTTTATATTAAAATGTAGAATATATATATATATATATATACATTGATTTTATCTCTCAGGTGTATATAGAGGAAACAAAAGTTTTCTTTATTTCCATATGCACAGGTACATTTCTAAATTTTTTTTTTTTTTTTTTGAAGATGCAAGTTATAAATAGTATGTTGTATAGCTAGTTGGTATAGTTAAAACTTAATTTATTTTTTAAAGATATCTTAATATAATTACATGAATTTAAAATAGCTTGATTTATTAAAATTTAATAAATTGTCAGAAAAAAATTGAAATTTACTTAAAATTTAAATACATATTCTTTACATGTAAATTTTTGTTAAATATATTTTTCATACAATATAATGAAGAAATATTTTAAAATATCAGTTTTCTCATTTCAAATCAAAATTTAATTTTTTTTGTTGTAATGACTAACATTTTATGAATTCAGCCTCATATTATTTGCAAAAGAACATGTTTTTATCAAAGTTAAAATAAGATTTCGAAGTTCTTACATTAATCTTAGCTATCTATCCAACGTTATACAGCTTAAAATACTAAAAAATAAATAAAAATGCATTATGGTTTGGTTATTTTTATTTTTGTACTAAGTGACATAATACTAGAAATATAAATAATGAATGAAATATAAAAAAATGAATATTCATAATCTTGATTAGTGAGATATTTACATCAATTAATTTTCTGATATCTCTGTACTCATCTATTTTCTACATACATAAAAGGTTATAAATAAATGTCAGTAAATCAATATTATACTTTTTTTTTCTTAATGGAATAATTACATTGACATAGAGATTTTTTTTTTTTTTTTTTAACTATTATCACTAAGATCATACTACATTATTTATAATGTAACAAACAATATACTTCAAAAATGTTATGCATTTGAAAAATAATAAATAACTAACACTATATAAAAACAAAACAAGATGTAAAATTTTTTTCTATATAATAAAATGACTGTTAAAAATTATATCAATATAAAATATTTATAGGTTAGATGTGTATTCTTCCAGAACGTGTTTGCCGAGTATTTTCATCATTGTCAATTTTTAAATGGTCAGTGGTTCCCCAGAGTGTCAAGCAGCTGCGAATGTAATCTTGTCTTCTGCCTTTAGCTTTTACAGCGACTCCGTTCTTTTTAAGATACTTGTAAAGAACATCTTTTAGAACTTTCTGACGATGAAGAATTTCAGAGCTGGTGCTTGCATTCTCAATGATGTCGTTGATTACCACATTTGGTCTTACCCCAACATCATATTTAGCCAAGTGATTCGTGGTTAAATTAGCAATTTCTATGAGGTCTTGAACACTCATTTCTCCAAGTAGCTCAGCTAAACCCCTCTTTTCTTTTTCATTCATTTTTTCAGCTGATCTGAATCTAAAAAAACATATAATTTATTTTAGTTCTTGTTTCTAAAGAAAAAAAGGTTAATTCAAAAGGATTTTTTCTAAAAAAATATTATAATACTAAGAAATAATTGACATTTAAAAAATTTCTTACAAAGCTTGACTTACCTGATAACAATTTATACAGCACTTAAAACTTTTTGTTAAAAATATAAATGTAGATATCCCAAATTGAGTTAGTTATAATTATTTTTGCAGAGACCAAAAGAAAAACTTTTTAGTTTGGATATTTATAGGATTTATTTAAAGATAATAATTACAAAATATATTATTTTTGTCAATGGAAAATTTTATCTTGGGTTTGGTTTGTTGCTCTAGGGTTTTTTTTTTTTTTTTTTTTTTTTTGCACACTTTAGGCTAATTAGACAGCGACCTACAGCTAAACGTGGATTCAGAACCACAAACAACCAACCAGGAATCGAACCTGAATCCTCTGGTATCAATGGCTGAACGCTAGCCAATTGGCCACATTTTTTTTATCTTGGGAAAAGAAAAGATGTCTTAATTTTTTTTTTCTATTAAACAAATATTATAATGTCTCTTTTTAAATGATAAAAAATAAAACTGTTTAAATATAAGTAATAAAATGAATAAAACAGTTTACTCTTTAATTTCAAAATATGTACACCTATAGATATCCGAATTGGTATATCTGTTCTTATTTTTTATAAAGTAAATAAATGTAAAAATCAAAATTAAATTAAATTATATACAAAACAAGAAAACATTGTATTTATAATAATATAATACATAAATAAACTGTCTCGAATCTAATTTAATTTTCATTGCTTAACCTCCCATTCAGGAGGCTTTAAAAATTTTGTAATTTAAACTAAGGAAAAAAAAAAAAAAAAAAAAAAGATTATTATTCATTTTTGCTGTAGTTAAAAGGACTTCGTTATGATTAAAATAGCTGTATTTCTCAAACATATATTTATTGAATAAACTTGAATTCTTAATTTCAGTAATTATAAGTGAATTTGAATTTTGCGGTTTATTATTTTTTTATTTGAAAGCGTTCAATTTAAGATCTTATTAATAAAAAACATGAAAAAAAAAAAATATTAAATTACAATTTTATACACTAAATTCTTTAAAATACAACAATATTTTATTGCAAACATATATTTTGATGTAAATTACATTGCTTCTATTTTCACCATTTTGCAATTAATCTAAGCATCAAAAAATGGTGAGAAACAAATCTTCACTATTTTATTTAAAATGTCAAATTTTAATGATGCTGATATAAGTCAATTTTGTTTTACACATGCACTTACTTTTGATAGTAATTTCTCGAAAAAAAATTTTTTTTTTTTTGCGATTGTTAATTGCCGCTGTCAAACGACACCGCAAGCAAAACTGAAAGCAAACAGACGCGCTGAAAATTGCTGATGTTGCCAGTTTTCATCTTGTAATAATTAAGTTCAGTCGCTCCTCCACAATTAAAATTCAGCACTTTCAAAAGCGCGGATAAAAAAAAAAAAAACGTGTTTTAGATGAACGTGTTTTTCTCCCTTTATATATTCTCTCTCTCTCTCTATATATATATATATAAATAGAGAAAATGAATATCCTGTAAGGCACACACTCTGTCAGTATTTGTTTCCATCATCGTCTTTTAGCTTAAACATCCATACAGCAAAGTCAGATAAGTAATTCATAGTTTTAATACAATAATCCTTTTTATTATTGATATAAACGTTTATCATACTTAGCTTAAAAATATTTTGTGTTCAAAAGATTAATAAATATTTTGTTAAGTACTTCATAATTCGTTATTAGTTTTTATATACCGGATACGGATTTTGCATACCTTCTTTTCACAGAGATGATAGCGCATTAACATCTCGATACAGAAATTTTTAATAGATAATTTTGTATTATAAGGGAATTTGGGTTTGCTTATTTATCTATCCATAATAGGGTTTTTTTTTCCTCTAAATAAGTCTTTTGCTTCGTTCTTAGTACACTTTTCGGAACAATTTTAACTTTTTTTTTTTTTTTTTTTTTTTTGTGGTATTTGACTTCGTTTATGTGTTACAATTTTCAGTTGCCAACCGGATATTGAAAGATGAGCTATCAAGTAACGCAGTCAGTCGTATTTATCGATTTTTTCCTTTGGTGTCAAATTTGTCACGGAAGCTAGGGCACTATAAGCTAAAGCGACGCCAATTTACACTAAATTTACATATTATTGCTAATCCTGAATCACGGAAGGGTGCAATACTCCTTCATACTCCCAATTAAAACTGAGATTTAGTTCTGAGGTTCCAAACATAACAGACGTTTTAACTGTTCATTAATAATAATTATATAAAAAGAATGAAATCTTGCATAGACAATGTTCTTCCAAAATATTCAGGAATTTTGCTTTTGAAAACTGTAGTTATTGTAAAATGCAAATAATATTCGTAAAGACTAAGAAATTGAACAAAATCCTCCAATGAATAAAAAAAAAAAAAAAAAAAATCAGATTACATTAACCATTTAATTTTATTTTTGTATGACAAGAATAAATACATGAATGTATATAATTTTAGTTTGATTTTGATATAGTGATTTTCGTTTTTGTTTTTATGTATTATTGCGGTAAACTGGTTCAAAAACAATCTCATTTTAAATATCTTTAAAAGGTGAATCTTCTTTTAATTTTTTTAGAAAGAAAAAGAATGTGGAAGTAATTTTAGGTAGGGAGGGAAGGGGATTCATTAGAGAATCTCACGCAAACCAGCAATACATTCTTTTGTTCTTGTATCCATTTGGACTTCAAACTTGTTTCTCCTTCCTGGACTTCAATCATAGAACAATAAATAGAGCGTGCCTTCTATTCTTAAGGAACAGAAAGTTAAGGGAAAACATCTTCCGTAATTTTTGTATTAGAATTGGCGCTGTATCGCTCCTGGCTTCGCTTCCTTGCGTGCATTTATTTAGAAAACGTAAACATTAAGAAGCGATTCTGAAAATTACAACAAACACCAGAAATTCTTTTCTACAGTTTCATATTAATTCAACTAGTTTACTAAAGATAAAAATAGATGCTAGAAATGTTCTTTTGTTTATAAATTTGATCATTTTGTATGAAATATGCCAAAGTATGACAAAGAGTTCACATAAATGAATATTTTTTAAATCATTTCTTTGGAAGAGAAGAGGTAAATATTACTTAAGAAAGTCTAGTAATAGAATATAAATGCATAATAATTAGAAAAGTTAAATTTACACCTATTGACAGTTAAAAAAAAATTGAGCCACTTCTTTTTAAAAACGTTCTATGATATTCTTCACTCTAACAGCATATAGTAATAATGGCCAGCGGTAAAGGTTATTATCAAATATCGCCAAGCTATCATTGCATACGTTAAATTACAAATTAAAAATTATGTCAGGTGTACTATCAAAGGAGAATTATGTTTGCGTCGAAACTGCCAACCCTGATTCATGCCATATTATATTATATTATTGCTAATATTGTATTATTAAATTACTACTCTGACTTCCCTTTTGTATTTTCTTTACCACTAATTTAATCATAAAAGTTACATTTCATGGATCATTAACTTCAAAACAATCTTTCCATCAATAAAGGAGCTTAACTCTCCTACTGGCCAAGTGTGTCTCAAAAGTACATTGAAATGGGGAAGGGGAAAGAGAAAAAGCATTTTTTTAAAGGAATGTTCTATAATCTGATACATTGAATAGCCCACCTGCATCAACTGTGGACTTCAAGGGCACCTTGCCTCCTAGAAAATGTGTAAAAGTTATCCAAAGCCATCACCTAAAATTACTTCAAGGAATTACTCAGCAGATTACTTCCAAACCAATAACAATTGATGCTCAAATATCTTTTGCGTCTATACTAAAAAACCAAGTTCCTTCCCAAACTCAACTCGTCCCTCAACCTCAACCGATGAAGCTCACGCCCAAAAAACTAAAGATTTGGTGCTTGCAAACCGTCGATTTACAATTAGAGACCTTGCTGAAGATATTGGAATTTCAAAAGGATCGTTCAATTCCATTTTGGGCCAAAACGCGTCAAATCTCTATTGGTACCGAAAACACTGAATACGGGGTCTCACACTGCATTGATACTTCGTGACTTCTTCGCCAAAAATGAAACCCATATCGTTCCACAACCATCGTATTCACACCATGTGACTTTTGGCTATTTCCTAAGCTCAAAAGACCACTGCGGGGACACCGTTTTGAGTCGATTCAAGAGATTCAACGTGAATTGCCGCGCGCTTGGAAGGCCATCCCTGCCGATGACTTTTAGCATGCATTGAAGATTGAAAGAAACTTGCCATAAGTGCATTTTGTCCTGATGGGATTACTTTGAAGGCGATGAAATAAATTTGGAAGAATAAATAAAGATTTTTTGAAAAAAATAATTGGTCTTACTTTTTGGGCACAGTAGTATATCATGCACTCTATACCCTGCAAGGGTACTATATGTCATGTAAAATTCTTTATTACCAAGGTACTACATGTCATGTAAAATTCTTTATTACCAAGGTACTCTATATCATTCACCATTCTTTATTCTTCCTTTAACTGCGAGGCAAAATTAGAGAAAAAAATCCATTGTTGACTGATTTTTTAACATTTAAATGCAGAAAGAAATAATATTTTAAAAAAGTTATGATATAAAAAAAGAATTGTTTTGTAAATGAAGAAAATTTTCAGATTTTTGTCCGTTATATTTAGTCTTGAATGTTTTATTTAGCAGCTTCTGATTTATCAATTACTTTTTTAAAAAATATTTTATTTTTAAAGCTGTTCGTGCTGTGAAAATCTGATATGCATAATTACTTGAGCTCGTTTTTTTTAACAAGTATTTAAAAAACACTTAAAAAATGAAAAAATTATTTCGCTCGATTTTTACATTTTCATATCTGCCGAAGACACATGCAAAATCGGAAGTAGATGAAGAAAATATCGAGAGAGTACCTTCTGCACTTAATGGATCCGAATCGAAAGATTTGATACAAATAATTCAATTATATCATGCACATTTTCACGACGATTTAGATTGTAAAATTAAAGACAATTTGAACAGCAATGAAAAAATTTCAAAATCCATAAACGATTTTTCGATATCAGATATTTACCTTAAAGAAAATGTGAGAAATCACAGATATCGTAAATTTTCTCCAATACCAGAGGAAACAGAAGAAGATCTTGCTAGAGAGGAAGAAACAGCCGAAAGCCCTGCCTTCGACGTGAAAGTAAGTGGTTGAATCCTATTTTAGGATTCACAATTTCAAGGATTTAATTCACAATTTCGCCAAGTCGCAAAATCAGTGATAATGTACAAAATATGATACAATGTTTAAAAACCATTTCAGAAGAATATGACAACCTTGTTTATCATGGTACTTACGTATTAACGCCATCGCAGCAGAAGCTGCGCTAATGCGCCAATAAAGAGCTGCCAATGCGCCAAAATAAAGACTGTTTTGAATCTATATTGGCCCATTTTCCACCGAAATCCGATTGACTACTTTGTTTTTAAATAAAGTGTTTTATATATATTATGATTTGTCACAAAAATTTTAAAAGTAGATTGGTGCCACTTAAAAACCGCCAAATCTGTAGCTGCGGTGGCGTTAATACTTAAGTACCTTTATCACTATAGTCGACTTCCGATTATGTGAAAAATTGGCTAGCGGCCAACTCTGGTTAGGTTAGATTTGTCGTTCTACGGTCATTTTTTTGCCCACTTTAGGCTAATTAGACCGGGACGTACAGTTTAACGTGGATTAAGAACCACTAACAAACATCCATGCCACAGCCAGGATATGAACCTGAATCCTGTGTTACCAAAGGCCAGAGCGCTAATCAATTGGCCATCAGACCGCAAAGATTAGCATATATATATGGTGTAGTGTTACTCGCGTCCGTAGCATATTTTCAAGCTACACGTGCCCCCTCCCCACGGGTAATGCTAAATGAGTAACAGCAGTGCAGCCCTTGCTTATGGCATAAAGATTAACAACTGGATTAGAATAACACACACACACATATATATTTCTTATCCCACTTGATAGGCAGCAACATGTAAACCAAATCCAAGAACCCATGTTCTCAAGGGAAGGTGGGACAGGGAGAGGAGGAGGCAGTTTCAGTTGTGATGGAGTACCCGTTGGTAGAAGTTTGACTTAGCTCCGTGTCACTGAAGGAGGACAGTGACTTCAGGGAAGGACTTTAGGGGGAATTACCCTGCATTTGCATATAGTATGGGAGACAACCGGGAAAACTTCCACCAGATTGTCTGAAACAGCGTCTACAACAAAGCTGCCAGAGGATCGAACCTGTGCCTAATGTTCACCAGCGGCTAACATTGCCACCGAGCCACAATGCGGGCAGCCAATTCAGGGGGATCCAAATTGAGCAGAAAGGTATTTTTGAGGGGGTATTTTAATTACAGTAAAAATAATTTCAATTTTTAGTATATAACATTTTAAATTAAATAATATAAACAAAAAAATTTGATGAAAAAAAAAAAATTCCTAACTAACTATTAAACTTTTTTTCTCTTTTGAGAGAACTTGCTTGTGTGCTTTGTACTGGTTAAGGCTGACTAACAACCCTCAACTAGAACTTAATGTTTCTAAGTGATTCCTTACTAGTTCTTCTTTGGTTTTTTAATTGTAATCTTTACATTTATTTACATGTTTCACAAATCTCAAATTTATTTTCTGTTCTGTGCATTTTTGTTGATTTCACTGACTTTATACCAAAACATTATGCTAATATATGATAAAAAATAGCACTTAAATATTAATGTATCTTCATACATAAGAACAATAAAACAAATGGAAAACTACTTCATTGCTACAAATTTGTGCAATCCTACCCATTGCTTTTACTTGTGCAATGATTGTGACTGTTATTCTTGAATAACTACTACAAAAAAACATTAAAATTTTTTCTTCCCTAGAAATTATCTAAAAAAACTCTTAATTTCTAAAATTTTCTTCCAAAGCCAACCTAAATTTTTTTTTAGTATTAATGAACATCATAAGTTTTAAATATTTTGTCTTATATTTTAATTTATTAATAATGCAAATAAATTTACCAAGATCATAATGTGAAAAAAATCATGTTTTTTACACATCTCAATGAACATAGAAAATGGATCTACATTCAGTATGAAAAGTTAGATGCATCAAGCATAATTGAAATCATAAGAATAATACCTTTATATTTTATATTGGAAGTCAATACTAATGTAATAAATAAAGAATGCTATTTGGATCAATATCATAAGAGGCTATTATTATATCAATAGTAAATTAAATATAATTGTGCTCATTTACATATTTTTTATATGAGTTACTAATCTGTTTTTGTACTTTATTAACATTCATCTAATAAAGTAATATCTTTTCTACTCATAAATTGTAAATAGCATTAGACCAAAGTGATTGCTTGATACAGCAAGGTAAATTCTACTTTTAAGAGCTTCATTAGCATCTTTGTGAGCTCTATTACAGTTATCCGGAAAATCATATAAGGGATGCATATTTAATTGTTTATTACATAATAGTTGAATTATATTTAAAAGTTACATATTTCACAAAAAAATATGTACAATAAACTAATAGCTTCAATGTGTGTGTGTGTGTGTGTGTGTTTTTTCTGATTGCTATTTATCAACAGAAAAATGAATGAAATGAAATATTTCATTTCAATTAAAAAATAGTAATGAAATGTAATCAACAAATATTATTTCATACTAAGAATACCTGTAATTAAATCAAAATTTACATTATAGGGTAAGGAACATAAATTATCTAAGGGAAAGAAATGCTCATCTAAAAAGAATGGACCAGAAATGATAAAAATGTTACAAGAAATGACATTATACACAATATCCAAAGGTAGGAATATTTCAGATGAGATGTATAAAAATTTTACCTTTGCACCCATATATATAAAAAAATTAAATAAATTGCCACATTTCTATAAAAAAGAAATATTACTTGCGAAAGAAATATTTACAAAGTAAGGTTAATTATTGATAAAATCTTAAATAACTAAATAAAAACATTAGTATATTTATTTAATAATCAATGTTTAATAAGATTACCCTTATAATAAAAGATGATAAAAATAAAGAATTCCATCAATAAGACAATTCCACAGAGGGGAAAAAAAAAATTCTAAAAATGCTTAGAAGAAATTGCATGTTATCTTAACAATTGAATAAGTAAAAAATTTTGAAATGTAATGTAATGATGTGCATTATTAATAAGAGAAGTTCATTTTTATTCTTAAAAAGTTTTTAAGATATCCTCACATTCCTTTAACATTAAAAAACTTTCATGTAGCTACTCTTAATTGATAACTTTCTACATTATAAGATATAGTTGCTAGAAAAATGAAAATTAATTAACACTGATTTTTTTGATGCTAAAAAATCATACATAACATATATAGTCTTTTAGCATTATCAATATATATATATATATATATATGTGTGTGTAATTACCTGTATAAAAATGTATATGTATTTACCTGCATAAAAATGTATATATGTATACCTGTAAATAAAGTTAAAATATTGATAATTTACACCACTCTTTTTAATTTCATATAATAAACAACTATTTATAAGAGAAAAATAAAAATGTAATTCCTTGTAACATAACAAAATAATTACCCAAAGAAGTACCCATGAAAAACATACAAAATATTTTTTTTAACTATTATTCACAAAATACAACAAATGTTAGATAATTATTATATCTTTAGAATAGTCAGTAATATAATAAACTTTTTTTATAGTCAAGTTGAAAACTATAAAAGACAAATTTAAAAACGTTGTACCTAGAGAAATAAAAATCCTATGTTAAAACAAATCAAATGTTTTCTAGTGTCCTTTTCTAAGTTTATAATAATTTATATCATTGTTCATTTTACAGAATCAAAGAACAAGAGTAAAAAGGACAGTAAAGTTGAATAATGAAAAATTAAGAAATAATTTAAATAAAAATAACATCCAAGCTCTCTTCACTGAGCTTCACTCAATTCTCTTCACTGAAATTCATGAATGATTTAATTATAAATAAAACTTATTCAGAAAATGCGTCAATAATAACTATCTACATTTTGTATATTATTACATAATCTAAATTACACTTCAAAGTTAAATATAAAATTGTAACAATAACATGCAATGATAAGTAAATGTTTTGGCATTGTTATCAGGAAAAAAACATGAATTTTGTCATGAAAAACATATATTGTACAAACATGAACATTTTTTAAACTTTACTTAATAAAAATTAAATTAAAAATAGATATTTTTACATTAACTCCTCTTTAACCACATTTTTGCATGGATTCAGACATTTATTGACCTTGACTGCTAGACACAGTTCCCTGTTTACATATGTTACATAATGTGTACATATGTATATACATGAAACAATAAATATGTAAATATTTTAATCATTTAAATTTTTATTTAAAAAGTATTTTAAAGTATTAAAGTTTAATATCTCACTCAAAAGTATATTGACATTCAATAATCTGTTAACAATCACGGTCCCAAACAGGATTAAAGAGTGCTTACTGTATTCGATAAATTAGGTATGTAGGTTTAGGGGAAAAAAAGCCTTTATATAATTTTTAAAAATTTATTTATCAAAAAATACTTTACATGGAACACAATCTCAAGCAAGAAACTTTCTAAAATATAGATATTTTACATTCACACTAGTTTTAAAGAGAAAAAACTTTTAATAAAGAAAATAATGGCCAACAAATTATAAAATTGATAACTAAGGATATTTATATAGTATAATGAAAGCATTTGTTCCCAGAAAAATTCATTAAGTATGGTGTTTGATTCAATACACACCAATGAAAATATATCACATTTTGAAATGTTGTGCAACTTGCAATGTATATTACATATTCTGTCACACGTTACAAATATAGGCCATATAATTTATATAAAAAATAAATAATTTAATTATTGCTACATGGACAAATATTGCATATAAAATATCTATAAGAACACATAATTATATATACTTTCAAATACAAATAAAAAAACAAACAAACAAGTTTTAGATAGACATAGGACAGTTAGATCTTTTACAGGTAATGCAGAATATTTTAATTATTAATCATGAAACATAAATACATTTTAATTATTAAAACACTCAATATATCAATGAAGTTTATTCCAAAGGAGAAAAACTTTAGGAACTACAACAAAAATTGCACCATGAATATATATAAACAATCTAACTTTTTTTTATAATTCTAGGGGGGAAAAAAAACCCACGAAAAATATAGATACACCAAACCAAAGATATATCACCATTTAAATCTTTTTATAATCACAATAATATAATATAAGAATTGTTCATAGAAAGAGTAAGACACTTAAATGGCAATTTAAGAAAATTAAGTACAATTTATAGCTACAAACCAGCTTAAAAAATAATAAATAGAAGTAATAGTAATATAAAATAGGTTTATATCAATAAATTATCAGTAAGCAAATAAAAATAAATGATAATAAAAACACAAAATAATACACATAAAAAAATTATATCAGCAATTAATTGCGATCAAGAGGCATTTTCTAATTTATCTTGTATAACCCAAGTGAAGTAATTTTCTCAAGAATTTAGGACCGGACCAATGACCCCTAGAGAAATAAAATAAATAAATATAAAATTCTATTTTCAAAGGTATGAAAGGTTTTTTTTTTCTTCTAGTACACATTTTTTTTTTTTTTTAATTTTACGAATTTTTTTTTTTTTAATCAATTTTAACATACATATCTTAAAAGCTTCATTAAAATTTTTAAATATATTATCTACTTGATATTTAAGAATATATGAAGTGCTGTATAATCTGACCACAGGTAGCATGGGATTAATGGCTAGTTTAATCGCAGAAATGGATGAATCAATGACTTGTTAGAAATATATCTACATTTCTAATGCAGCTGGTAATACAGAGACAGATCCAGAAAACCATTAAAATACAGTAAAAATACAATAGATCATACAAAGAAATACACAAAAAAATAAAGAATTATAGAAAAAGAAGTTAAATAGATAAGAATTAGGGCAGATTGAAGTTTAACCATCAAAACAGTCTTTAAACAATTTAGAAGGTCTCTTGCCGCCCAGTATCTGGGAAAAACACTGATCTGAGAGAGAGCTGAGCAAAGAGATGTTCAGTGTTCATCGCCATACCATTGCAGCAGAGAGAACAACTATCAACTATCAACTAGAGCAAAACTATCAACTATTTTGAACTTGTGAAGGTGTGCATATAAGCAGTCATGTATAGTAGCTAGACGAAAGGCAGCAAGAGCACTGCTTCTGGGGTAGTCTGAGAGATAATAGATATAACCTTCCCAGCATTTATTTCTAGTTCTTTCTTTTAATTGTGACAGTTGTTAACAGTAGTATGAATTTTTTTTCATTTAGTTTTACTTTTAAAAATGTTAGATGAATACATAATAAAATTTTAATCCTTAAAAATATATATATGTATATTTTTGCAATTAAAAACTTTCCTAAATAATACATTCCCCTTTTGAATCCATCTAACTTGGCTGTTTGCCAATTTTTAATGCCATTTGTTGCAAGATTATATTTTAGTCACAATCTGAAAATTATTTGAAGAATTAAAAGTCAAAATGTAATTCAGGAATGTAAGTGAATGATATTTAAAAACTGATAGTAAAAAGACAAAAAGAAAATATGTTTGTCTCATTATCATCCAATTTATACACAATTAAAATTTAAACTTACTTCAACATGAAATTCCAATAAAGAAGAGGCATCACATCTTTTTTAAGATGATAAAATAAGGCACGTTCTTTGCTTTGATCAATTGGTAGAGTTTCTTCAGGAAGCATTTCATAATTAAATTCTGCTAAGATGCCTTTATTATAACCAGTGACTAAAGGGCATGACGTATAACCATAATACTGGAAAAATAAATAATTTATAGAATAAATATGTTAAAATTCTTAATTATAAATTTTTTTTGAAATATTAAAATTTTTTATTTTTATAATCATTTTCTGGAATTTCCAATTATTAATACAAAATTTGATAAATTTGGTACATGCCACATATGAGTTGCCGTTTTTATCAAATGCCAACATTAATGTTAAAATGGCTACTCAGTAAAAAAAAAAAAAAAAAGAAAGAAGGATTATCTACTATACTAGAGTTATGATGGGTTAATCAACAACATGTGGACTAGCACTGTTGTGAATGTGGTCCAACATAAAATGGAATTTCCTTAAATTATTATTAGTTTCATATATATCTATAATTCCTATTTTTGTTTTATTCTCTAAGATATTTTATCTTTCATTGATTAAAATTTCTTAAACAGATTAATAATGATGAATGTTGAATGATTAAAGAAAAAACTCTTTGAAAAGAAATGAAAGATTATTATGTTACAATACAATATTTTTGTTAGTTTTATATGTTTACTAGTTTGTTTGTTCTCCCAAATTATCATTTTTTTTTTTCAGGGGTGGAAACCAAGAAATTGTTTTTGTAACAGCTTTGGAGCAGGGCAAACTGCATCTTTATAGTAGCTTTCAGTGGTTTTGTAGCAGGGCAATTTACATTTTTGTTGTAGTTTCTCTGTCTCAACGGTTTCATAGCAGTATATTTTTACATTACACATCTCCTTCAGATTTCAAAGCATATACTAATTAATTTTTTATTATTCCTATTATATTATTGATATGAAATAAAATTGCATGATTTGTATCGCAATTGAATTAAACTTAATCATTTTGTATGAGATTCGAAATTCAAAACGAAACTAATTTATTGAAGTATTTATAAGAAAATTATAACTAGAATCAAATGTTAAAAATTATTTTTATTTAATGCACAAATAATAAAATTAATTTTTATTTAATGTATATTAATAGATACATCTATTATTGATTTGAACCATTTTAGTACTGGATGTATTTATTAATATTTTTTAATGTCTAACAATTTTTCTTCACCCTTCTTTCAACTTCAAATATTTTGGAAATCTTAGCAATGAATATTTTTAATGGATTTATTTAAAATGGAATATTTTTAATGGATTATTAAGATGCAGAGGCTACAACTTTTAAATTGAAAGTTATCAAAATAAGATAGTAAAGTATTTTGATGTCATTTCCATCTATGAAGAAACCTGTTAACAGAAATTTACTCAACAATTAAACATTTAAAAAAATAAAAATAAACACTTAAAAATGATTACAATATTTTTATGACAAATTAATATCAATTCACTAATTTATTAACTATTCATTCATTTCGTAATTTCATCATTGATGAAATTAAATGATCATGAATATTATTACAGTATTTTATATTTTTTAAAATTTCTATACATTCACTTTTTTAGGGGAGAAATTTGATATTATCTGCTATTTTAAATTATTTTACTCTAAAATTTCATAATATATATATATATATATATTTCAGAAAAATATAAAAAATTTTGTTGTAAGCAAACAAAATAATTTAAAAATTAATTTACTTAACTTTAAGGTTTATGTATAATTCAATAATGGAATAAAAAAAAAAATAAAAGAAGGAAAAAAAAAATAATTAACTTTACGTTCTAAGTAAGTACACCTAAGTACTTTAAGAAGAATAAATTCAAAGTTATGATTATCACTAATACTTAAAACACTGCTTTTAGAGAAGTTTTCCATTTATATTGTCTTTTGAAAAGAGAAGATTTAAAATAGCTGCAAATAATTTTACAACCATAAATTATATCTTATTCAAATCTGACATATTTATTATTGATATAATTCATTAATGATGTCAGAAATCTGAAACATAATGCCAATATAAAGATCTACTTACTCCATGTGTAAGAATCTTTTTTTTCAAAGCAAGTTTTAGATTTTGAACTAAAACACCAGACTGACTAGCTAAAAATTAGAAATTTTAATTTACTTTTATGCCTAAAAATTAAAAACTCATTAATTTGATGACATTTTTTAGAGTAGCAACGTATTGTAAAACAAAAAAAGTGCAATATGATAAAAGTAATAATAAAATAAAGAACATAAAATATTACAATTTTCTAAATTTATCTGTTAGCCTTAACCAAGTAAATAAATTTGATGCTAAAATGCCAGTTATAGATAAGGAGTTTGAGTGAAATTGATATAGATATTTAATATATAAAGTAATTTAAGCACTGAAAGAAAAATATTACATTGGAAGCCCATAATATTCTAATAAAGGGTCTATATATGTATATATTTATCAAAAATTGTAATTTTTATCATGCTCAAAAACACTTTAATATTAAACTATATAACAGTAAATGTTCTGCTTCTGTGATGCTGCAATTGTCATGTTTTAAATATTAATAATTGTGCAATTTTATGAAAATCAGTACAAGAATATAATTAATTTCAATTATAATATTTTTCTTTCAATACATATTTATTTTCCATATTATTGCTTATTTAAAATTTAACTATAAGACATGTTTCATAAGGCATTCGCAAAAAATGATCACAAATATATGCAAGATACGTAAAAATACTTCAACAAATTTAAAATGGTTTTCTTACATATGGCTGCCATAGTTTTTGATGTAGGCGCATTGATGCAATCACCTAAACCAAAAACATTTTCGAACTTTACAGATTGAAGAGTGTTTTTGTTTACATCCATAAAGCCTGAAGCATCTGCAAGAGGACTATCTCTTATGGAAGGTAGCGGACCCATAGGTGGTGTGATATGAAGCATTTCATACTAAGAAAATATACAAAATGCAATAGATAAGCAACAAAAAAAAATTTTTATAATTAACTTTATTTGTAATAATAATATCTGACATTTAAAAATATGTATTTATATCTCAAAACAGATATAATTATAGAATAAAATAAATTAAATTGTAAAATCAAAAATTGATTAAACAGCAATTTTTAAATTCATTAAAAAAAAAAAAAAATCATAAATTCACCAAAATTTTTTGTCTTATATTTTAACATATTGAATTTTTACATCTCACAAAAATAGATCCTTGTAAATAAAGGGAGAAAAAATTACATATTTTATAAATATATGTAAAAGAAAATCCATTTTAATTCTACTTATATTCCAGCAATTGCTTTTTATACAATATTTAATTATTTTATCTCTCTAAAAGTAATGTGTTTCTTAAAAGTTATTCTAGAAAAATAAAAATGTGTATAAAAACTCATAAATGTATACATTATAAAAAATGCATGACACTTTATTCTTCTGCCATGTAAAAATAACCGTGACTCTTATTTATTATTATTTTAATATAAACAACAATTTATCTTAAAAGATATTTTAAATAACTATTTGAAGGATAATCTACTCATTATATATAACTAACACACACACATATGTATAAGTGTTTATGTATCATGCACAAATTAATAAGCATCTATATTTAAAGAGATTAAAAATTTCTTTTTCAAGACTATACATTTTTTTTACAAATTATTTTTGCAATATTCCAGCTAATAAAAGTAAACTTCCAATCTAATCTAAGTTATAAAAAAGTAATAAAAGAATTCAAATCTAATTAAAATAAAAGATGTCTTGATACCTTGAAAGTTTCAGTACTATTAGGATCAAGAGCCTTTCCTTTTTTATCAACTTTTTGAAATATTGCTTCATTTGATTCAGATTTTACTTCAATCAAATTGTAGCAGTAATTGACTGAAATATTCTTCTCTTTAGCTACTTGTTCTAATGCTGTAGCATATTTCTTACATGAAAAAATGACTGGTAAAGCTGTGTTGAAAACTATATTTGCTTTATTTCGTTTTCCATTCTGAAAAAACCCCACAATTAAATAACAATCAGTTTTTTTAATAATAAATGAACATAAATAAATACATTTTTATGCCATAAAATAAATATGTAATGAATCCTTGTTAATTTAATAAATAAAATACATGGATTCAATTAAAACATAAATTATATATAACTGCATTTGAAACATTTTATAAAGCCTATTAGTTTATATATCAAAATAATTAACTTTTCATTAAAAAATGTAATATTTTAAAATATCATAAATATTAAAAGATTAATTGTGACCTTTAAGTTATTAAAACCAACTAAGATACTTAGAAAGCATTACTTTTAAAATAAAAGATAGATATTTTAAAAAGAATACAAAAACATAATTCTTAAGAAATCTTAACAACAATACAATTGTTAGTTTGATTTATATATATATGTAAGTGTGTGTGTGTGTTTGGCAAACCCAAAAGTACTGCCAAATGCGAAGTGATATTTTTCAGATATAGGTTGCTTTATGAGTCTTTTCACTCATTTTTTTAAAAGAATTTTTAAGAAAAGAAGGAAATGACAGATGATGCAAACAAGACAGACTGAAGAATAGAGCATCCAAGAGCCCCAAAAAGTTGTTAAGCATCTGACAGCCACAACAAATAAAATAAAAAATTATTAAAAATGTTTTGATTAGTATATTGCAGATCATAAGAAATAAGCAATCAGAGACAGTTCAGAAATATTAAAGTAGCAATCAATTAATTACAGGCAAGTTAGAAGTGGTTATAAAAATGTGAGAGAAAGATTAGCAGGAAATAGTGCAATATATAAATAAATTTGTATTTGATGATCACTTGAATTGTACTAATTTGCAGTTTATTAAAAGTTTATGTGATAAGGGTTTGCTTATCTCTATAGAAAAGTAATACTTTATGCTATTAAAAATGGTTCTTCATAAAAAAACAGATAAAATATAATAGGATATATCTTTTCTATAAAATAATTCTAATGCAATTATTATTTTGAATACAAATACTTTATTAAAACAAATAATTACAGATGAGATTGTGGATACTTTGAAAACTTTCAGAATTACATGGCAAATTTTTAGAAATGCTGCTTGAAACAAACTAATCCCCCTCCACATTTTTACAGTAAAATTGAACCAAAATTTAAAAGTGTTATATGATCACACTTAGTATGTTGCATTTAAAATTGCCAACAGAAATCCTATGTTTTTAAAGCATATTTTATTCAGATGTGGAGGACTAAGCATTTTTGGTAAAGATGCATATATTTTTAGAATGCGTAACATCAAATTTTCGGAATTAGTAGCCTTAAATTTTCACAAGTTTTGTAAATTTCTTACCACAATCACCCCTATATTTATTTATCAATAAAAAACAAAATGTTTGAAGTCTAAATAATTTTTAAAAATTTTAAACATAAATTTATATTATGAACAGGAATAATAAATTCATATATAACACTTCATTAATAATGGAAAATTAATTAATATTATAGATTTTATATCTAAAAGAACTGTAGAGTAATATATTACTTTTGTAAAATATTCTTCTGTCAGATACATGATTTTTTGTGGAGCACCGGCACATTTAATAGGATTCAAAGGCTGAGTGAAAATTGCATTTCCTTCTTTAAAATCCTCCATTGCTTGAGCAGTTTTTTCAACATATTGCACACTGTAGTTGGAACAAACTCCTTTTGAGTTAAACGCTTCTGGTAAACCCTTAATCTGTACTTCAGATAAATAAAAATTAGAATAAATACATTAATTTAAATAAACAATTAGGAAACATTCACAAATTATAGAAAATACAAATTTTAAAATTAAAATAACTTATCATAGCTATAAAATTCAAAATCATTATTCATAAATATCAAAATGTTTTGCTCATTTGGCACAGAAATTAATAGTTAGTTTTAACAATAAAGTAAAACATGAATTAATGTATTTAATTGATATCATTAATATATCTACCTTTATCAATATTCTTTATAATAGTTACATGATTTAAATAACTTAATGCATTTCCCATTTGCATGATTTTCATAGAAATGATGCCTGGCTCAAAAACTTGATAACTTAATGAAATGGTTACTTTTCGTTAGAAAATCAATCTTTGATGTTTAATATACCTTTTATATTTGTTTCTGATGTTGCCTTTTATACCACAAACCATATTTCTTATTATATTTTCCCTTGTTAATAGATATATATAGAAAGTAAAAAGTAATAGTACAAACTTTGAATAAAGAACAATTTGAAATTGTAAATGATATTGAAAGTTTATCAGAGGATTTATAAAACAAAAATATAAATTTTTAATGTTAGGGGCAAAGTATTTTTATCCAAACTGTATTATTAAAAAAAAAAATAATAAAAAATAAACACAGGATTTCACCTTTATTTAATTGAATTTAATTCCATAAAACCAAAAATGTTTTATGATTCATTCATGCTTTTGCCAGCTTTTTGTATGGATATTACAGCTGTGTAATTTAACTATATTAATTAGAAATGCCTTTTCTTTAATATGAACAGATATAAAATGAAAGCCTCTAACATATAAATAAAATGTAAACATTCTTATTTTGAATAGTTAAAAACTTTTCTAAATAAATTTCTAAATTTTAATGGAGAACATGCAGTTATTCTTTCATTGATTTCTTTAAGTTTCAAACAAATTTTGCATAGTAAAAGCTATTAATAGTGTTTCTTAAAGAAGTAAAAATGAAATGAAGGGAAATAAAAAAAAAAGTATTAAACTGAAAATATTTTCTTAATAAAACAAATTTCTAAATATTAATTTGCATAACAAAATGTAACTTTTTCACATTCTTAATATAAAAATAATGCTATTGAAAATCATGCATACCTTTTCATAAGCAAGTTTTAATCCTAAAGCTACAATTAAATAGTCATAGTGAATCTGAAATAAAATATAAAAAAAAAAAAATAGAAGAAAAAGACAAAACCACTAATAATATAATTATTAAGGCATGCAATTTTTAAACAAAATTATACATGAACTTTGATATATGAAAAAAATATATCATAATTAAAGTGCAGTATTACTAAGAAACAAAAAGATACTGTAATCATTTCAACTGATAAATACTTATAGTAATATAGACATTTAGATTCAGTACAAATACAAAAACCTGACTATGCATATCAAAGTTCTTTTTATATTTACTTTTTCCATTTTTTTATGCACAGTATTTGAAAAGGGATCAAACCCATAACTGTTTGACGTCTTTCATCAATTAGCTCCTTTAGGCATGACGCCTTCTTGTAAGGCATTCAAGAACTTGCAAGACTTTTGTAGAAATCCACAACAAAAAGGGTCCAATAAGGCTTTGATAATAATGCCACATCTATATGGAAATTAAAGCATTTTATTAAATGAAATTGAAAAATAGAACATGCAAATACAACAAATAAAGTTTTAAATTTATTTTCTCAAATAAAAATACAAGTAATTTACAAATTTTATATTTTAATCAAATAGGTTTTTTTTTTTTTTTCAGATCAAAGACTAAAATTTTAAAAAATAATGATTTAAAAATTTTTTATTTTTAATTAGGACACAAAATTTGTAATGTTGTACAAGTGAAAAATTCTGTATAAAACAATACATATCTGCAGTAACACACATAAAAACCCCATTATATTAATATTAGTATATTATATTATCTGTAAAAATTCAAAACTGTATGCTAATTAAAATACAGCATAAAAACCTTTTAAAAATAAGTTTTTTGGACGACACTATATAAATTTAAATAAATATTGGATAATATTTTCTAGTAGTAAAAATATTATATAAAAGATGGTTTGGATAAATACACAATTTATTATATATATATCTAAATGGACAATTTCAACTGGGAATATTATAATTGCATTAAAGAAAGAAAAATGTTTGGTTTACATATAATTTGAATACATAAAGTTATAAACCATACAAAAAAGTAATACACTCTGAGGCTCTATAACAGTAACATTTTTTTTTTTTTTCTCAATACCCAAAATTTTTGCTGCCATTTGTGTACACCTCCAGGTTCCACCAACAATCCAGTTTCGACCATCTTTCAAGTTTGCTGATGACATGTACATGAATTTAAATATGTATTTTGAGTCTTGTGGCTGTGATCAAAATTTTGATGGAAAGATTAGGTAGCATTTGCAGAACCTAGGATTAAAGTAAATAATATAGTTACTGAAATTAAGACAATAATAATAAAGTATTTTATATTTATTTAATGTGTAATCTTAAAAACTATATTAGTTAAAAAAAAAATATATATATTTTTTTTTACTTATTTCATTTAGAATTTTTCAGTTTTTTTAATTTATTTACTTCAAATTAATTATAATTTTATTCAGCTAATAAAATTGCTTATTTTTGCTAAAAAACTTGCTTATTTGTTTTCAATAATGACTGCACAGAATTATAAAGTAAAATTTTACTAAGTATTTAATATTAACATTTTTATTAAGCAAAATATTCAAACTAAATAAAATTTTGAATACAAGAAGAAACATATCTATTTTCATAAAAATTTGAAAAATTAACAATTATTTAGTCTAGTTAGTTTAGTGCTCCATTAAATTTATTTTCATTACAAATTTAATTTTAAACTTAAATATTTGATTTTACTTTGAAGTTTAATAATTTTTACAGTGAAGCTTGCAAGAAACATAATATATCACTATATTGCGAATAAAATTCATTTTTGCATTAAATGTAGTTAATATATATATTTAAAAGCACGTTTAAAAAAGATAAATAAATTTACCTTAAGCGCAAGGATGTGGTTTTTTTTTTCTCGCCGTTCCAACAACTTGAAACGTATTAAGTAATACTCACAGATAATATAAAATAATATTTCCCACGACTAAATAATCTTTTTTTGATAATTTTTTAAACAGAAATACTAAACTATAAGTTATTAAATTTGCAAACTTTTATACGAATTTAAGATAAATTAAATTAGATTTTCTGTAATAATAAAAATTAATTCATTCAAACATTTTTATATTAAGTATAAATCGAAAAAAAACCCCGTTCTTACATTTTAAAGGTATAAATGTCTTAAAGCATTTGAAGTGGTTAAGTTTAATTTTCTCCCACTGACTGAAACAAGACGGATTGTTGCTGCTGTGGCGTGA